>PVKS010013439.1:0-50825 GCA_004027875.1 Aplodontia rufa | reverse complement strand
TTCTTATATCTATGAAGAACTTTTTTTTTCCTAAATGCATGACAAATCGTATATACAATGACATACTTATAAAAGTTTGGAGTGTACCTTGTTTTAACTCAGTTCCCCCTTTTCTCCCCTCCTCCCACCCCTTGTTTTTTTTTTTTTAGATATATTTGACAATAGGATTAAACACTTGCATTTTTGTAAAAGCATGCAGTATAACTTATTCTAATTCAGTCCACGGTATCCCTCACCCCCTTCCTTTCTCTTCCCTCTACTGGTTTTTTGTTGTTGTTGTTTACTAAATGTTTTTTTTTCTTTTTATCAGTGACTTCTTGCAAACAAACATTCCTAAAACTTCACAATGAAATGATCTATTTTATCTGCATGTCCTCAAGCACCTGGGCACCCCTTTCTGCCTTTTTCCTGCCCATCATGTCATGTGTCCACAAGCCCATGGATACTGGAGACTCCATGTGCAGAGCCACCCCAGGCCCTTGGCTGTCTCCGGGATTAAAACAGTGTCCTCCTGCATTACAGCCCTTTCCTTACCAGGAATCCAGGGTAAAGGCTTTGATACTTAATGGAAGGAATTAAAATGCTTTTTTAAAATATATGTTACAGAGAAAAAGTACCTATTGAGAACAGGGTCCCAGCACCTGGAAAGACCCGGGTCCTCACCTCTGCTCAGCCACAGGGTGACCTGGTCAGGTTCATCCAGACCTAGGCTGCGTCCCTCCCCTCCTCCACAACCCTTGCAATAGGAGCAGGGTGCACCTCTAGGATATCTTCCAGATCAGACATTGAGGGCAGGGGAAAGGAAAGTGGCAGCTGATGTTTGCAGAGAACCCCGTTTACCATGGTCAAGTAAATGAAAGGTTCAATGGAGCCTCCATGGTCCTGCCCAATTTGAGATCCCTCCCTCAGCCTCCCAAGACCCTCACGGCTGTGCTGCTGACATCTCTCATGACATTAAGTCACCATTGTATGGGGTAAACCATCCTATGGTGGGGCTGCTTTTGCTGTTTAAAAGTTTCTCTACGTGCTCTGAAGATTTGTGTACTTCGCTCTGTGAACGTCACATCTGGATAATAAGGCAAAGCAAAAATTATCCAAAATACCGAGCCCAAATCTGCCTCCCTTCTAAGATGGATATGTTGAACCATTCATTTGCTCTAGGGAAAACCAGAGAGAGAAATAGGCTTTAATGACTGCTGTTGGCAGAAAGAAATTCCTTTCTTCCTGATGTCCTCCCTCCCTCTGTTTTTTGAGGTACTGGGGATTGAACCAAGGGGTGTTCTACCACTGACCTGTGTCCCCAGTCCTTTCTATTTTGAGGCAGGGTCTCACTAAGTTGCCCAGGTTGGGCTTGAACTTGTGATCCTCCTGCCTCAGTCTCCCAAGTCACTGTGATTACAAGAATGCACCACCACACCAGCAATGATCAGGAAAGAAAAACCTGAGTCAGCTTCAGAGTCCATAGAGGGCTGGGATTAAGGTGAACACTCTAAAGAGTCACACGCTCAGATGCTGCTAACCAGCAGGCAGGGTCACATGCTCCCTCCAGCTCCTAGATCTCCTTGATCCCCTCAACACTGAGTGCCAGGATAGGTTCCCCATGTCCATTCCCAGGGCTCGAACCCGTCTCTCTTGAGTGGTCCATTAATAGCACTTTCTTTAGGGCTGAGCTTTGCAAATGCAGTTGTGTCTCCCCCTCTGTCGCTGCCACTATTCTTCCTGGTCCTTTCCACTCTCAGCTCTTAATTTCCACTCCTGCCTGTATGATGCATAGAAACCAGATCACAGCATATCTCTATCTGCTTAGAACCCTCCCACATTTCCCTGCTGCGAACACCAGAAAACCCAACACCCTTACAGGGCCTAGAAAGTCTTATACGCTCAGATCCCTGCTCCCCCACCTCTGAGCTCATCTCCCCACATCTGTCTGATGCCTAAGCCTGAGCCCTTCTCATAGTGTTTTGTAGAAAAACCTCTGCACAAATCTCTGCTCTGAAAGTCACACGGCTGCAGCAATAGGAACCACCCCTAAGAGAAGTCAATAGGAATCTCTGGATATCTTCTAAGTATAAATGATTTGGAAGAAATAAGAAAAAAAGGACACTTTTGTCTGGAACTCAGCAACTCTGAGAAAGGATAAGATAATCCATTCTGCCTAGTGGTAAAAAGGTTTTTATTTATTTACTGTTCCTCAGGGTCTTTGCAAAAGTTCTCTTTGGAGATGTACAATTGAGTAGTTTTTAATGTAATCGCAAGGCTATAGAACCATCACCATGATCTGATTCCACAACAAGGCGATCTACTTTTTAAAGTCATTGCTGAGGTTAAAGTGCAGATGTCTGGGACTGTTGTTCAAGTTTCTGAGGTATAGGACTCTGCATTCATTATTTAGGATTTTTCTTCATTTTGGGGCTGGAGCGGTGGCTCAGCAGTTACCGTGTTGCTTGGCATGTGTGAGGACCTGGGTTCAAACCCCAGCACCACATACACAACTAAGTGTCTGAGAAACGAAGGCCAGATAAAAATAAATAAATAAAATCTATTCTTTCTCTCTCTCTTAAATGTTTTTCTTCACTCTAATTGTGGTAGAAATATGTATAATGTAACGTGAACCATTTCCACCATTTGAAGTGTGGTTCCGTGGCACCAAGCGCATTCACATGGCGGTGCACCTGTCTCCACCATCCACCCACAGAACTTTTTCATCCTACGAGACTGAAACTGTCCATCAAGCAATATGCAAAATTTTGCATGCACAGAATGCTCAAAGCTAGAGTTCTCTGAGCATCCCTGCACCCAACCCTGGTTTGTTGGAAACAGTGAGGCTCAAGGGTACTTGTCCAAGGTCACTGACACCAGGTCTGGAGTCCAGATTTATCTACTGAAGCTAACTCTAGTCTCCTGCCTTTGCTGAGCATCGAAGAAAGTGACCCCTCCATTCAGCAGCATTCTGGCTGGGGGTTTCTGTGTTACTGCGAACAACACCCCTGCTGATTCCCTGAGACTTATGGAATGATCTAGAGTCAAGGGGGGGTCTTAAATTTTAGATGCCAAATTGACAGCTAGGCCTTCAGGCTTCAACAAGAAAGGCCTCCCCCCTCCACTTGGAGCTCAGAAGCCCTCCCAGGTGTGCACCCCAACTCATCAGGGTCACAGTGAGGGATGGGGGAAACTGAGGCAGCACATACCCAGAAGTAGTCACAGTAGCTCCACTCGGTAGGTTTCAGCAGCTGCTGCTCAGGCATTGTGTCTGGGTGAGGGAACGTCACGCAATTTATCTGTACGGTGCAGAATGAAAAAGTAAGTTATTTCATGGGAGGATCAGAAGTGGGAAAGGCCTTGTTCCCTGGACAGAGCATTAAAGAGCCTCCCTTAGGGCCAGGCTGATGGACAAGGCACAGGGATCTGCAGATGCCGAGGTGCCAATAGGCACTTAGGCCCATATGAGGGGCAGGGAATTGGTTCAACCTTTTTGGAGGGCAAGAGGATCTATCACATCGCAAATGTCTAGATCCTTCTACCTATCAATTGCACATCCAAGAGTCCATGCTGTGGATACGTTTGCTCCTGTGTGCAGGGACGTATGTACATGGTTTTCATTATAATGCTATTCATGGTAGCAAAAGGCTAAATCACAACCCCATCGTCCATCAGTAGGGTAACACGTAAGTAATGTATGGGACAGAAAGATCTGTGGAAGTTGTATCCATGGCAAAGGATTTACTGATACAGTTCTTATATATTGATAAGGAAAATGTACCAGGGTACACAGTTAAGTGGGAGGGGAAAAAAGGAAGGTGTAGAATGGTATTCTATTCGTATAAAAAAATGGGATATAAACACATTTTCCTATTTCTATATAGAATACAGCTGGAAACTGATAAAATGATTTTCTTCTAAGGAAAGAACGGTGCAGGTGAGGGTCAGAGGTAAGAGGTTATTTCAAGATACACATTATTTGAACAAGTATAGCTCAAAATTATATTCCAGGGTGCACACTTGGGGCTGGTCTGTGCCAAGGGGTACGTGGTGCAGAAGTTTTTGGGTCATCTCCAGTGATTTTCTGTCCACGTATGTTGGAGGTACTGCCTGGCTGTCCCTGTTCCGTGAAAGTTCCTGCATACGTGGCTGCAAGCCCTGGGCCCTCCTTTTCCAATGGAGATGGTTAATTTGTTTTCTCTGTGAGAATAAGCCCCGAGTCACGTCAGTCTTTAGTCCTTTCTGCCAGCTCAATTACCTGCGAGGAGACTTCAGATGTTTGGGGGAACAGTATGCAATCTCTAATGCCAGGCAGGGCATGCTAACCAGCGAGGTGCCTGTTGTCAGGGGAACTGCAGCTTGGAAGGGACAGGAAGCAGCTCCTGCCTTAAGCGGAGCCAGGGTTGGTGGAGATGCCTCTGTGGGGCAGATCCGCAAGCCACAGGGGGAGTCTAGTATTGCCAGATGATGTGAGGACTCAAGGGACTCTGGAATTTAGGGGTTTTATATTAAATGTCCCAGGTTTTAAGTGCTGGCTCAGATAACTCCTCTGTCAGCTGACTGAGGCTCAGCCATGGCCAGAAGTGACCTCTTGCTCAGGAGCTTGAGGGCAACTGCAAGTTAATCTAGCCCCCTCCCACCCTACCATCCAGGGACGCAGGCCTCACTTGCTATCCTAGGAGGAGAGCAGGGGAGAAGTTCTAGCCAAATGGAGGAGCCCTTCCTCCTGGATACTGACATCTGATGAGATAAAGTAGGGGTTCTACTCTGGAGAGAAGAGTGACACAGTAAGATCATGGGTAAGAATGACCCAGAGAACTCTGGAGATGGGGTCGGCCTCTCACGCCCAGCCTCAGGAGACGGTCTCCCTACAAACACACCATGCTATGTCCTGACATGAGTCCCCTCCATGGGGCTTCAACAGCCACCTGCTGAGCAAGTGTCACTGATGCAATCAAGAAAACAAGGATGGATCTGGACTTCCACATATTCCTTATTCTGTGTACCAGCAATCCTTACTACAACAGATCACAGCCTACCTTTATTTGGCTTCATACGGGAGCCCATGAAAACATTAATCAAACCTAATGACACGAGAAGTATGATTTCAAGTAGACTGAGCATTAAAAATCATAGAACTAGCTGGATGCAGTGATGCACACTGTAATCCTGTATCCTAGCAACTTGAGAGACTGAGGCAGGAGGATCCCAAGTTCAAGACCAGCATTGGCAATTTAGCAAGAACCTGTCTCAAAATTTAAAAAAAAGGGGGGGGGTACTGGAGATGGAGCTCAGGGGTAGAGCACTACCCCCTAAAGTCAATGTCCAGTACCAGGGCAGGGGTGGAGGAAAGGATCTAGCAAGCTGAAGGCACACTGTCCCTCAACATTCAGTGGGGACTGTTTCCAGGACCCTGCAGATAGGAAAATTCAGATATTCAGGTCTCCTTTATATAAGATGATATTACATTTGCATATAAGCTATGCCTAACCTCCCATACACTTTAAATCATCTCTAGACGTATGATCTCTAATACAATGGAAATATTTGCTTTACTATATTGGTTAGGTATAACAAGAAAAAAGTTAATACACGTTCAGTACAGATGAGATTTTAAAGAAATATTCTTTTTTTTTTTAAAATAGAGAGGGACAGTGAGAGAGACAGAGAAAGAGAGAAACAACTTTATTTAGTTTTTCACATGGCCTTAGTTGCTCCAACACTCAGTTGTGTACGTGGCGCTGGGGTTTGAACCCGGGTCCTCATGCTTGCCAGGCAAGCGCCAAAACCGCTGAGCCACCGCTCCAGCCCCTAAAGAAATATTCTTAATTCACAGTTGGTTAAATCTGCAGCTGTGGAACCTGCAGATGCAGAGACGGCTGTACCCAGAAGTGGGTATAAATGCCTTCTAAAATACCCATCCTCTGCTCCTATCCTCTTCCTTCATCTTTTCTTGCCCAAAGTGCTCTTGGCCTTAGACTCTCATTGGGTAAACATCTTCATACAAAGGAAGAACTTTACATGAGAGGAGGCAGACTGGCGAGAGGTGGGGAAATGGATCTAACTCAGCCTTCTCCAGAATCCTTCCTGAGATGACCCACCCTCAGAGAAAGGATCTGTCGCCCAGCCCAGATGCCCATGAAGGCAGATCCCATTAGCCTCAAGGGGAGGTGATACCAAGAGCAGCCCCTTCAGTGACAAGTCCCAGCTGGCTCCAAGCCCAACCATCTGAAAGATCACAGAAGGCCTCCAGGAGGGCAGGGACCCTTCCTACACCCCACTCAGGCCCTTTTTGTTTTTGTGGATTTTTTTGTCTTAGAGCTGAAGGTAGGGGGTGCCTTGGAATCATCTGGAAAGGTTGTTAAACACAGATTGCTGCAACCTACTCCTAGAGTTTCTGGGTCGGGAGCTCTGGGTGGGGCCCAGGCTCCCAGGAGAGCCTAATGGTCTGGGGACCACACTCTGAGAAGCGGCATTCATGACCCATGATGCAGGAAAGGGGCAGTCACCAGGAAGGCTTTGTGACCACCACAGCGGAAGACACCAAGATGAATGAGCCCCAGGTCCCACTCCTAAGATCCTACGTGGCCTTCCTATAAAGGACCAGTAACAACCCAGGGAGGAGAACTGGCTGGGGTGGGAGTGAGGCGTGAAGCCAGGCGTGTGGGGAGGCTCATCCTCTTGGCTGCATCTGCCACTCTGGGAGGACACCAGTCTTGGGATGGCCTGGCCAGGAGCCTCACTTTGGTTTCTGGGCTTTCTCTTGCTCAGCTGAACATCCTGGTGGACATTTGGAGAACTGCACTTCACAGGCGTCCTAAGAGGATCCTGCTGACTTGGGGGTTCCTGGGGAGCCCTTACCAGCCACCCTTCCATTCTCATTTCATCTTCCCAACAACCCCACAGGCAGGGAACTTCAGCCTCATCTTATATGAGGAAACGGAGGATCACAGAAATGAAATATTTGAATCCAGATCTGGCTCCAGCTGACAGCAGAGCTCGGGCCCCAATCACGGTACTATTTGATGTCTGGCTCAGCATCAGGCACACAGTAGGTACCCAATAAATGTTTCTTAGTGCAATGACTGGAGACTAGACATGTACAGTACAGTTGATAAGTAAGTCACTACGATACTTTGGCATAAATCCACCATTGGACTAAGCAAGCGTGGGATGCTGAGGCTACAAGAAGGCCCAGGGATCCAGAGGAGGAATCTTAGAAAATGTGACACTCAGATAGCAAGTGTAGGACCCAGGTAGATAGCAGGATGGCCTGAAGAGTGCTGCAGGAAGGAAGAGCAGTGGTCCACGGGGTGGCACTGTGATTTGAGGGGTGTGGCTCGGTTGGGTTGGGGCTGGGTATCAGAGAGTAGGCAGACCTGAGGCACAGGGGATTCTAGCAGGTGTGCTCAGGCATCCATCCTGACGTCAGTGGGAGCCATGGAAGCATTCGGAAGGAGTGACAGGAGCAGGAGAATGCTCTTTGAGTGAGTCCCCCACTGGAGCGTGGAAGGTGACCTGCGGAGGGAATGTGACCTAGGCCACTGGAGGAGGCTGTGCAGGGACCGGGGAGAGTCCTAAGAGACATATCTGGGAATGCTTTGCAAATAAACGTATCAGATGATGGAGTCAATGCAGTGACGGCAGGAGTGATTTGGCCGGCACCCCAGGGGATATCTGGCAATGTGAAGGCAATTTTGGTCGCCACAACTTGGGGCTGCCACTGGCATCTGTGGGAAGAGGCCAGGGCTTCGGGTAAACAACGTATAATGCACAGAACAGACCCCGCAACAGAGAGCAATCCCACTCAGAATGTCCACACTGCCAAGGTGGCTGGCCTGGTGACGCGGAGTGTCCCCACCTGCTGGGACAGGAAATGCGGGTAGAGCTGTGGATTCAGAAAGCAGGAGGTGGCAGCAGTACAGGGGATGGCAAGAGCTGTGTGGTGTGCTCACGTGCATGAAGCAATCAGAGTGGAAAGGCTTGTCTGCAAGAGCAAACTCATACCCAGACGAGGAAACTGAGGCACAGAGAGTGAGGGGCATAGCAGGGTACAGAGTTGGCTTCCTAAGTCCTGGGTCACCACTTTTACATAAGTTACTCGCTCTGACCTATGACCTCCAGGCCTCAAGTCCAGGCTCTTGTGCCCCTGGATCAGAAGAGCTGGGAGGACCTTAAGGCCTTTTCCTGTGAAAGCTTCCATGTGTGGAATCCTGTTCCCTCCTGGGTGACCTTTTCCAGGCAGCTGATATTAGGGACCAGCTAAATTTCTGGGAAAGAGTTTGTTTCTTCCCAAAGCCTCCTAGAACAGGAAGAGCCTCAATGCCATCTTGTGCCCTGCTCACACAGGAAGTGGTCTAAGGAGCTGCTTCCTGTTCAACAATAGCTAAGAACGGTCCAGCCACACTCCTAAGTGCTCAGTACACTTTAACTCATGCGTTCCTCACGACAGGTGCTGTTGTTATCCCCGTCTTACAGAGAAGTAAACTGAAGCAGGGAGATGTGAAGTGACTCACACAAGATCGCACAGCTTGTGTGTAACGGTGGAGCCAGGGGCTGAATCCAATTGATCCGGCTGTAGACTTAGGCACCTATCCCTTGTCACCCTACCTTTCCAATACACTGAGGCGTAGAGGGCCCTGCCCACACAAGGAAGGGGCTCAAGCAGGAAGGGGTGCTAAACAGGGAGCAGGAGAGGGGTGTGTCTCTCAGAGAGTCCTAGACATGGACAAATCCAGTGGCCACTCCCCCTCGTCTCCCCTGAGATCCCCAGGTGCAACCAGCCTCATCTTCAACCTCATTCCAACATGGTTCTCTCCAACCCTAAGACAAATCGAGCAGCACCCCCTGCCCTGCTTCAACTGCTGGGAGGTTCTCTGTGCAGCTGACAGTCCTGCCATGGGCATTCTGCACAGTGGCAGACAGGGGCTGGCCCCCAGAAACTCTGGGGGTGCCCAGGGGACTGCAGTGGCCATGGTGTGAGAACCGCTCGACACAAGCATGGCGCACCTGAAGGGCTGATGTGAGGAGGCCCTGGCACAGCCCAGTCTCTGTCCCAGCCCAGCACGGGGCTGCGCTGGAGAGCAGGGCCTATCTGAGCAGGGCCCTGCACACTGATGGAATACGGCTTGACAGCCCAGGGCTCCAGCCGAGCGGACTCTGAGTGCTCCCCTTGGAGGGGAGCTGATCCAGCAGCGGGGGGCAGAGCTGGGGCTCTGAGTGCACAGAGAAGCACGGACCTCAAGGGCTTATCTCCAGCCCCTTAGCTCCCAAGCAGGGTGCTGTGGCTTCAGACAGGCTATGCTGGGGAGCTGAGGCCCACAAGACGCCCCAAATCTCTTTCCAGGACAACATGGCTGGAGTCCTCAAGATTCTGACATGACGTACTTGTACCCAGAGCTCTGAGCTGCCATTAGCACCCGTCACTTCCAATCAAATAGCCCACTCCACCTGCCAGCCCAGCACTTCTGACAGAAGGGACGAGAGCCAGGCAAGGCTGCCGGCCCCTGCCCGCTGCTGCCAGGCTACCCACGTGTCTACCCCTCCATTCTTGCTCCTTGGCTGTCGATATAGCACCTTCGCTGCTCAGGGCTGGAAACGTCTTATCCTTAGGATCAGACGACAGAAAAAGTTGCTCACTTCATTCCCACATGCCAAGGAGAGGGAAGCTCATGTCCCATCCTCCTGGGAAGAGGGCCATCCCTTCTTCTGAATATCTCCTCCTGGGAAAGCCCTGAGCTCTGGAGGATCAAAGCCCAGTGCAAGAGGCTGGGCACAGGCAGAGAGGACTAGGTGGAGGGGACAGAGCAGTGCTATAGAAAACTTCAGCCTGGGGACATATAGGACCGTGGTGGTCAGTGATGGGTTGGAAGGCATCCTGGACTGGCAGCTGGGAGACCGGGGGGTTCTGGGTCCTGCACTCCACTCCTCACTCACTCTGTGGCCAGCCCCTCCCCTCCCTGCTTGCTCAGTTTCCCCAGGAACAATTTTCCAAGGCATGCATGTTTCTTCAAAACTTCTGGAAGTGTTGGTGAAATTTCAGAATATCCTTGCCTAGCACCAGAGACCCCCACCAGGGGTCTGGAAATACCTTTCGGGAATCTGCAGTTTAAATAAAGATCTCAGAAGCCTTGAATGTCAACTAGACGTTATGGACCATCTCACGAGAAGCAGTGACGTAGGTCAGTGGGAAGGCAGGGCAGGGGCACAGAGGCAGGGACGGAGGTGTGCCATCCCCAGGAAAACTTGGGGCCACAGTTAGCCAGCTGAGAAAACTTGGAGCAGAAAGACAGAGCCTGTCAGCTGCCCCAGCCCGTGGCCCGGGCGCATCACTACAGGTCTTTATGACCACGGTGGCCAGCACAACACTGTTTTTCATTCTTCGTTTCTCCCATTTCTCTTTCTTCTAGGATTCTAATACAAGCCCCATCTACACCTGGGGTCTGCCCATGCCCTGCGTGGCTCCAGGAGCTCCGCTAGTAACAGGGAGGCTGCTGCTGCCCCTCAGTCCCAGCACCCTGGGCATCTCTGCCCAGCACTCAGGATCAGAGGGAGGTGGAGCCGAGACCTGAGAAACCCAGGCTAGCTCCAGAAAGGCACTGCTGGTGGCTGAGAGCATAGGCTTCAGATGCTTCCTGCTGGTTGATTGTGGGTGAAATGCTACCTGTGCCTCGGTTTTCTCATCCGTAAACAGGGTGACATCACACTAGTGTGTGCAGGGCACCTCCTACATGCCAGGCTCTGCTTTAGGTGCTACGCATGTACCAATCCATTCAGTCCTTATACCATCCCTGTCACAGAAGCCCCCAAATCCCTACTTCATAGACGAGGACACTGAGAAACTTGTCCCAGCTGTTGCACAGCTTGTTAGTGACATAAGTGACGCTCTGGCTTCAGAGTCCAGGTCCACAGACACTCTGGTATATTGATTCAATTAACTACACCTCACATAGCTAGTGGGCAAAATGAGTCACGGAGCACTGTGGCAGGTGTCACATTAGTGTTGCACAAATGCACAGACAGTGGCAGGTGCCACATTACTGTTGGCAATTGTTTGCCTAACTCTCTTTTTCCTGCAAAGCGAAATTTTTCAACCTGGAAAATGCATCTATTCTTGGTTTGATCCCTATGGGGGTGGTCAGAATGGCTTGGAACGGTGTGAGATGGAGCCCGAGAATAATTCCCTGTTCCCAATGCTCCTGCACTTGTGCAAATAGCAAAACTAGGACCCCCTTCTCCAGTCCGTTTGAGCGGCTGGACAGCTCCTCTCCCTTCCTGAACCCCCACCCCCCACCCCTGCAGGTCCCCTGCACAGAGCTGAGATGGGGGTGGGGAAGGGGCTCTCTCTTGGCCGCCACATGGGGACTCAGTCCTGAGTGGCGGATTGGCCAATCTAGGTGGAAGCTGCCTGCTTCTCATTAGGAACTCCCAGGAACTCTATTCTTAGGGTGCTCTTCGTTTGCTTTTAACTTTGACATCTTCCAGAAGTTTCCCTGCACAAAAGCAACCCCGCTGTGGCTGTAATTTGCACATCACATCACTAGCACACAGCACGGTCCACCCCCTTCAACCCACTCCCGCCCCACAGAAACGGTTCTGCATCATCCCCACAGTGCTGCTTCCCCTCCTTCCCCAGGGGAGAGAGAAAGTAAAATGTAAAACTGAAGAGGGGGAGATGGGCTGAGGAACTTCAGAGAAATCCACCCTTCTTCGGAACTTCCCCGTTTCCAGGCTGGGCTTCCCTTCTCCTTGGCGGTCCTCGTTGTCATAGCAACGGACCAGCTGTGGTCAAATGCCCCGGCTTGCTGTCCAAGCTGGGAGAACCCCCCACCCCCAGGAAGCCACTTACTGTGATGGTGTTTTCCTTGCTCTGCTTTTTGCCTGGTGACAAGGATCCCAGGTTCTGGGGAGAGAGGTAAGAAACATCATCAAAGCTGTTCTCCATATCGGACTTTAGGTTCCCCCCCATTCAGGTTCCCTGAGGGTGGAGGGACTGGCTAAAGCCCCGCGCTGGGGAAATTCAGGATGCTCAGCCTGCTGTTAACTCCCAGTCGCCACGCTCTGGGCCAGGGCATGGAGGGAAATTCCTGAGCACGTATGCTGCTCCTGTGCCCGGCTCTCAGGCTACAGGCTACGGAGAAAACTGTTCCAAACCAGGTCTCCCCTCCTGTTTCATTCTGTGATTGGGGAAGTTAACCCCTCCGCTGCCCTCTGCTGGTGACAGGTTCTGTGTGCTGCTCAACGCGTGCCTGGCAGAATCCACTGGGGAGTGAAGAGTTAAAGCAGATGGCACTGAGGACCTCCTGGCACCGAGGACTCTGCACATGACACGTTATTCCAAAACCCCCAGGTTCAACATATCGAACCCTAAATACGCAGAATATGCAAAGGGGCGCTGCTCAGCCACCTAGTCACTTGCTGCTCCCTCAAGCTCACGAGCCGGGAGGAATTTCCGAACAGAACCGAGCATCAGTTTTTGGAATGCCTTTTTTTGTTTTCCCTGTTGCCAGCAGGAAAACGAGGCAATTCCAAGTATCTCTGAGCCCACAGGTCCTCAGCTGCTTGCAAAAGTTCTAGGATTATGCTGAGAAAAAAAAATTAAAGGACGCCAGTTAAAAACAACCACCAAAAACTGCATTTGCCATAAGAACCTAGGACCCTGAAGAGAACATTCAGCGCTGCTTCTCAGTTGTTCCATTAGCGATTGCATTTGGAGTCCAACATCAGAGATCGCCAGGCAGGACCTGCCATGTTCAGGTCCTGAGTCACACAGGGACTTGGGGAGCTGCTTGCCCCTAAGGCGTTATGAGTAGCCATCCTCTGGATGTCCCGGGGCTGACAATGCGGGTTTACCCTATTTTTGGGCAAGTGTATAAGGCTTCTCCAAGGGGCCATAAGGAAACTGATATCCCCACACCCAGGTCAACGCAACCCTGGGCCCCCTGGTCAGAGGAGCATGGGCAGGAAGGGGTCAACCCCAGGCTCTGGAACCCATCCATGACTCAGGCCAATGGGGCTTCAGGGAGTCCTTCCTTGCTTTTGTTCTTTCTTGATGATAATACAGTCCTTTTTAGGCTGTTAAATAAAGTTAACTCACTCAAACTGATATTCTGAGAGTGCTTCGTGCAAAGGAAACTTAAAGGCTGTTTATTTCACAAACAATGAATTGTTTCCTGGCTTGGAGACCCCAGCCAAGGAATCTGACCTCTTTGAGTCTCAGCACCAGCATCTACATAACAGATTATCCTCGCTGGTCCTCAGACTTGGTGCTAGATCAGAATGAATTGAGACGCCTGCCCAAAGTAGAGTTCCAACTGTATCCCCAGAGCTACTGCTCCAGCAGGTCAGTCTCAGGCAGGGTCATCTCCTTCCCTGAAGAATCGCAAGACCCCAATCAGAGGTGCGCTGATCTGATAGACTTCTGCTGCTTTATCCAGGCCTTTCTACCTAGGGTAACTGGCCATCCCAAAACGCTCTGGGTCAACATCAATCCTGTGGTCAACTATAGCTTCTGTAGGCATTTTTTAAGGTATCAACTATCTGGCTCATCCTGCACACTCCCATGCTATCAGTGCTGTCCCAGAGCACGTGCCCAGGGAAGAAGGCAGACAGAGGCCACATGGCAGTAGCCCCAGGTGCTGGTCACCAAGGACAAGAGACAGGGACAGAAATCTCTCTACATGTTCTTTATGCAGATACTGGTGAAGCATTTTTTTTTAATTTTTTTAAAGAGAGAAGGACAGAGAGGAGAGAAAGAGAGAAATCAGTTTTTATTAAGTTTTTCACATGGCTTTTGTTGCTCTGACACTTAGTTGTGTACGTGGGTGCTGGGGTTTGAACCTGTGTAGTTGTGCATGCCAGGCAAGCGCTGTAACCGCCGAGCTACCGCTCCAGCCCCTTGGTGAAGCATTTATATGCTGCAAAAGGGTGTCTGGGGTAGATTTTGTAGCCTGTGATCTCTCTGCCATGGAGTAACATTACATTGCCACAGGCTACGTGACCACTGTAGCCTACCAGGGAAGTAACCAGCGCCCCAGCTGCCCTGGCCACAGTCTTTGAGTCCACGTGTGGGTGCTACGATGATGGAGACATGGAGAATGAAGATGGTTACCACGGGAGGAAGCACTCTCTGTAAGAGTGCCACCTTCTACTGAGTGCTAACCTGCTACGGCAGGTACAAGGCTTGGCACACTTATCTCATTTTGTCCTACTGTCCCAGCAAGTCACACGGCTTCTCATGTGTTTTACAGACCATGATATTGAGGCCTGCAGAAGTTAAATCATCCAGGGTCACAAGACTAGTAAACAGACCAGTGGAAACTGGAAACTAAGCCTGCGCAATTCTTTCCTGTTTTCCACTTTGAGACCTGAGACAGTATCGTGTTTTCCAGATGTCTTTACAGCAGGGTGCAATAAAAGATCTCCATCATCCTCAAGCATTTATTTTGGGACCACATGTACAAGACTCTGTGGAATGAGATTGGACACCTCCTCCCTAGAACTTGGGCCGGGACAAGAATACAAATCACATATTGAGAGAGAGTGTGCTACATGTGGGCATCAGCACCTCCCCCATCAGTGGCTGCCCTACTAGCTGTGCATCACTTTAACCAGGGTGGACCACATGCATGGAGGGGGGGCTGTCCTAGGCAACACTGGACCCTGTGTTTGCCACCTGCTCCTATTCATTCCAACCCCATGAATCACATATATACATCATCATACATGTGTATACACACACGTTCGCACATCACACACACACACACATCACCTTGTAGAACTCCACTGAAAGGACCCAGAGGAATGACCTCCTCATCACCGTGAATACACTTACCAACTATGACTCAGTTTCTAAATACTATTTCCTATTAAAATGAACCCAGGCACCTCAGAAAAATGGCTAATTCCAAATACAGGTAGATCTGGAATATCTTATTGTGCTAGGAGGTAAGAAATACACAAAGATATAATAAAGGGACACAGGACAGCTTAAAGGGGCACCCACAGGCTGTGTCTGGGCCAATTTGAGCACGAATCTGCTACATACTACAATGCTAATTCCAAAGTGTGGGGAGGAACGAACCTTCATTCAGAAGAATGCCAATCAAAATCACAAGGAATGAGAAGAACACCATTTGGAAATCCCAACATCAAAGGGGATTAAGGGCGAGATCATCCCAGATGTTCAAAGCACTGTGTGAAGAGAGTGTTAGGTTGCAGGGTGGGCACTGGGTATCACCCTGGCACCCGACAGATTACTGACAAATTAGAAAGAGTGAATGAAATTCTGCAAGAGAGAAATCTGGTCATCACCATGCTGACCAAAAGCACCAACTTAGCCTCAGCAGTAGGGGGCAAGCCTGGGCAGGGTGCCCCGCTGTGAGATGTCCCAAGAAGGACTCAGCATGCCCTAAATGGCTCTCTTGCCCAAACCGCTTAACCTGGTTCTGAGCACAACACAATTAGATCAGGAATGTAGGTCGTTCTGTGAGCCAACTGACCTGAACTGCTCAAAAAATAAACTAAAAGTCAATGTGAAGAAAGACAAAAGAAAAAAAATGTGTGGGGGATCCAGCGAGAGGAAGAGAGATTAAAGCAAGGATGTAGATAAAATGGTCAGCCATACGCTGATGCTATTCAGCTACAGGAATGAAGGTCCGACCTGAGCTACAACACACACCTCAAAAGCACTATGAATGAAAGAAGCTAGCGACAAGGGGCTGACCGCAGCATGAGTCCTCATGCATGAAACGTCCAGAGGAGAATGTTCCCTGGAGACAGAAGGTAGAAAAGTGGTTTGCCTAAGGCTTGGTTGTGGGGGTGCTTTTTTTGGGGTGACGAAAATGTTCTAAGATTCATTATGATTATGGTTGCACAACTCTGTAAATACATGAAAAAAAAAGTCAAACAAATTATATGTTTTAAATGGGTGAATCATAGCTGGGCTTGGTGGCGCTTGCCTGTAATCCCAGCAATTTGGGAGGCTGAGGCAGGAGGGTCACAAGTTCAAGGCTAGCCTCAGCAACTTAGCGAGACCCTATCTCAAAATAAAAATAAAAAGGACCTGGGGATGTGGCTCAGTGGTAAAGCACCCCTGGGTTAAATCCTCAGGACAATAAAAATAATAATAATAAATATAAATGGGTGAATTGTACTGTGAGTTATAGCTCAACAAAACTGTTTCTGAGAGAAAGCAACCAATTACGCCCATGTGTGAAAACTTGAATGGTTCCTGAATTGGGGGAAAAAGAAGACCATAAAAGACATTTAGAGATAAATGGGGAATTTATGTACATTATATATATAATATATATAAATATATATAATATATATATATAAATATATATATATTTGTGTACATTTAATACATTAATAAATAAAGCTACTGAATTTTTTCTTAAATGTGACAATGTTGTCATGATGTCTTTCCCCCTTGAGATACCTTCTGAAATATTAAAAATTAAAACAATATGCCAGGAATTTGTTTTTAAAAATTTGGGGAGGGCCACTGAGAGTGCAGATGACAGCATAAATGACATGGGATTAACAAAATGGGCTAATGACAGCAATCACTGAAGCTAAGAGAGAGGTCTGCGGGAATTTATCATAGCATTTCCTCAACTTTTCTAAAGGTGTGCAAACTCCTTAATAAATTTTTCTTTGCCTAGGATTCCAAAGAATTTTTTTCCATTTATTTATTTTTGGTACCAGGGATTGTATCCAGGGGCATTTAACCAGTGAGTCACATCTCCAGCCCTTTTTTAATTTTTTACTTGAGACAGGGTTTTGCTAAATTGCTTAGGGCGTTGCTGAATTGCTGAGGTTGACTTTGAACTTGTGATCTTCCTGCCTCAGCCTCCTGAGCTGCTGGAATTACAGGTGTGTGCCACTGGACCTGGCCCATTTATTTTTTTTAAACCCCTTCCCTGCGTGGTGTCTTGACTCTACCTGTCACTGAGAGGATCGACAGGTGTAGCATAAACACATTATTTGTTAAACATCAGCAGGTCATTCACAAGGGTATCAGAAAGACCTTGCTCCAAAAGTCTTCACAGCTTGATTCCACTTCTGGCAAATAATCTTTGGAATCCCACTCCTTTGGCAGGTGGGATAGTATAGGAGGAAACCTCTCCATGCTTTCTCTGTACTGCTGGATACCTGTGCTTCTCAGGATAGGCACCTGCAATTTCATCGCATGCCCTCCCTACACCTCTTAATTTGGTTATCCACAGTCATATTCAGTATAGGTTCTTTGAAAATACCAACCTCCTTCCTGACTCTGGGCATCCATATACACTGTTCCTTCTACCTAGAATGCTGTTCCATACCCATATCTCTTTGCCAAGTTGATCTGAGCCCATGAGCATCCTTTCAGTCTTCAACTAAGGATCTTTTCTTAAGAAGCCTGTTTCTAGCATTTCCACCTCTACCCACCACTCCACCAGAGTAGGTCCTCATAGCATACAGTTCCTCAGCCCTTATCACTGCTGAAATTGCATAAGCATTTATATAATGTCCTTCTCTCATGCCAGCTAAAGATCCCTATGCCTCAGTGCCTGGGGAAGATTAAACGCTCAGTGGAAGATGTGATACTAAGGTGGTGGGGGGGGTAGACATTCAGCAATTCCCCTCTTTCCACCTCACACTCCAGTCTTCAAAGGGTCCCTTCATTTTCTAAGTCCTGGAATCCCATTCTTATTTCTCCCTCCTGTGCCTTCCTGGGGAAGTTCATGACAAGTCAGAACAACTGAGATAGGAATCACAAATGGGCTGGGCATTGGTGGGCAGAAAGGAAGGGGACTGGCTGGCAAAACTATTAGCCTTTGATCACCTTCCCCTCCTCCAGGTCAGGACGACTTCATTTATCTAATACTCAGGCAGTGCCAGGCAACAGAGATGCATTACTGACACCCTCCACTGGGTGGCACCAGATCACCACCACCTGTGCCTACCCATCTAGGTATCCCAGGACCGGATGAAGGAAGAGGCAGGACCCCCAGGAAGCCGGGGGCACCCAGCCATGGGATCTACCCATGATAGAGCATGGTGTAGGCATGCGCCTAGTTTCCATGAAAACTAGGTACACCCTCTTCCTCGTGTTTCAATTATGAGTAAGCGTAATCGTTCCGAGTTATTGACAGCCTGGGATGGTGTGAGTAAATACCCTAACCATATGGTGTATACTTAGGGATCCTTTGTTGGCGGTACTATCTGCAGAAACCAAACCTCAAAGTTCTATGGTTAGCCTTTACCACCTTTCATTTTTTTTTAAGAGAGAGGGACAGTGAGAGAGTAAGAGAGGAACATTTTTTAATTTAGTTTTTCATGTGGCTTTTGTTGCTCCAAGACTTCATTGTGTACGTGGTGCTGGGGTTTGAACTCGCGTACTTGTGCATGCCAGGCAAGCTCCATAACTGCTGAGCCACCGCTCCAGCCCCCTTTACCACCTTTTAAATAGCCAACTCCGTAGGTACACAAACTAGAATAAAAAGTAGTAGCTTTTATGTCCAGATGTTACCCTTTCACAGTCTAAAAGAACTGAATCCGCAATATGAATATCTCCCTTTTAGTTTTTATGTTTTATAATAGAGAGGTACAGTTAAGACAGGTGCGATGGTACACACCTGTAATCCCGGTGACTTGAGTGGCTCCAGGAAGGAGGATTGCAAGTTTGAGGCCAGTAAGGACAGCAAGATCCTGTCTCAAAAAATAAAGGGCTGGGGATATAGTTTAGATGACTCTGGGTTCAAGCCCTAGTACCCCAAAAACAGAAGCCAGTAAACGTCTTCAATAAAAATAAAATGTGCTCATTTTAAGAAATTTTTAAAAAACAGCTAAAATGTAAAGGAAGTAAAAATTACCCATGATTTTTGATCAAGACTTTATAACTTCAGCATGATTTGTGTTTCCATACTGGGTAATTCTTTGCTGGGAGGAACCACTCTGTGAGCTGGAGGATATTTAGCAACGTCCCTGCATCTGATCACTGGATGCCATAAGCACCCCGTCCCCATGTGTAATAAATAAAAATTCTCTAATATCACCAAAAATCCATCCCCTGATGGAGAACCACGGTCTCAGATGCAGATAAAACCATCACAACTGTTCTTGATTCTTTTTCTGCCAGTAATTTTTCTTGACATAAGTGTAGATTTTCTTCCTACAAATAAGTCAGACTATATACACCGTTTGTGTTTAATTTCATACTCAAAATTAAGTTGTGAGCATTTCCACCAATCATTGAATTTTCTTTAGGAGAATGCTTTTGAAATGGCTGCAGAATATTCCTGGCTGTCTGGATATCCAGCACCATAATCCATTTCCCCATCTCCTGCTGGACAATTAGGTCGGGTCCAATATTACCAGGGCTGTAAATAATGCTTGAGGGAACAGCCTTCAGCATAAATCAGAATCCCTGAATGTGTTCCAAGAACAGATTCTGAAAGAGAAATTCCTATGCCAGAGACTGATGATTCACATTATTAAATTAGATTCTGAGTTATAAATTAGTTATACCAGTAACATTTTTTTTGAAATGGTTGAGTAACAACTTGTCACAGCACTTCTGGAGGCAGAGAGAGTCATGTTTTAGTAAGGAAGGAAGAACGGGGAGCTGTTTTCAATGTTCTTTCTGATGATGCTCAGGGAATTGTTGCTTTTCAACTAGAAGCCGCAGGATGATGCACACCTATAACCCTGCAACCCAAGAGGCTGAGGCAGGAGGATTGCAAATCCGAGGCCAGCCTCAGCAACTTAGCAAGACCCTGTCTCAAAATAAAAAGGGGGGAGGGGCTGGGGATGTGGCTTAGAAGTTAAATGCCCCTGGCCCTGTTCATTCCCTGGTACAAAAATTTTTTTTTTTTTTTTTTTTTTTTTTGCTAGCAGAACTTAGGCTGATTTCTTCAGACACACTTGCAAGTCAGGTGACAACTAAGTCTCCCTTCTAGCAGGTGGATTGACAGAGCTGGGTTGGGGAGGCTACTTTGGGGACCAGCAAAAAACACACAAATCTAGGGTTGATTCATGATAGGTGTTGGAAAAAGGCGGGTGATCAGGACAGACACATCGCTGCGTACTATTGACTAAACCTAGTTCCCTACTACTCAGGCTTCTCCCCAGTAGCATCAGCATCACTCAGGGGCGATTTGGAAAGAAATGCCCCATCCTAGATCTCCTGGATCAGAATCTGCCTTTCAACAAGAGGTCCAGGAGTCCTCGCCTACACTGACGTCCAAGTTCTCTGCCAGAGTGAATTGAACTGAACCTGAGCCCAGCCAAGGCTCAGCCTCCTGAGAGTGACTTAATAATTTTCCAAATGTTAACACTTTTGCCCGTGTTGAAGCCGAGTGCCACGTTTTAGCTGATGGTACTAAGAGAGCACAAGGGTTTTTTCTTCCACTTAGTGGTGTATCAAAGTCGCAGCACAAGCAGCCATTGTTCTCATCAATATCAGCAGTATTACCTTGATCATCCTCAACCATCACCATCATCTTCATCACTTCCACCCATGGGTTCTAGCATTTAAATAAGTAAATAAATAAAAGCCTGGTGGCGTTTGGAAGCTGCACTAAAAACCTCATCTTGATAACTTGTGGGTAGACCAGGTAACTCCAATCCTCAGCTTCTTACAGAAGCTTACTGTAGTGGGGAAACTGAGGAACAGGGCATCGGGCCAGTTTGACCTGAGTCGCTGTGAGTCTGCACAGGTCACTTAACCAACCTGTGCCCTCCATGGTCTCCTGCACAGCACGGGAATGGTACTGACACCTACCTGGTGGCCCAGCACAAGGGTCACCTGAGAAAGCAGTTTGGGAAGTGTGAAACATCCCCAAATCTTTCTGCCCTATAGCTATCTTTATGATTGCTTTGCAAGTGAGATGACCAAATTTTTACACAGTTCCATTGTGGGTGAAGTCCAAGGATGGGAAACATGAGGGATGGAGAGGTAGAATGGCCTGTCCGGCTGGCACTCCTAAAGCGAAGGGGAACCTGGAGGGTAGGTGTCAGGAATGCAGACAGCACAACGGACCTGTCGGCCTGGGAGCTCCAACTCCACAGCCCCACCTCCAAACCACCCTCAGTATCTACAGAACCAGCAAACTACAATGATCCAGCCCTCTCCCCATCAGGAAACACTATCCCAGATGCACTGACCACTTTACACCGAGGAGTCAGAACTGGGCTGTAGCCACTGGGACTCCCGTGACATCCCTATCTCAATGAACCCTTCCTGGGCCCCTTCCTAGGCCTCCCTTAACGGGACCCCTTACCTGGGAATCACCGGTGGATTTTCGGAGACTCATGTGGGCAGTCTCTGGAGGGTGCGCTGGGGTCCCTGATGCGTGGTATCCATTCACTGCGGGGACAGAGACACGGCTCAGATGCGGTGAGGGCCACAGACAGGCACCTTCGACTTTTGGCCATTACAGTCCCTTCTCCCACCTCCTCCCTGGGTTCTGGGAGGCCTCACATAGCTAAGGCTGTCTCTCAGGAGCTGATCATAGTCTGCAGAGCTAGAAATGGGTTGAAATCATCTCTCTAATCCATAGCACCCAAGTTACTGAACTTTCAAGGGACTCAGTTTCTTTTCAGGAAGGTGTCAAGAAGTGAGGTCACAGAGTCCAACCGCCTGGCCACCAATCAGTCACAGTCTTGGGTTCCAGTCAAAGGTCTCATCTTTCTCTCTATTGAGTCAGGTGGCTCCTCTGTCACCTTCCTACAATTTCTTGCCCTTCTCTCTAAGGAACTTCTCCACCCTCACCTCAGAGCAGTATGATGGAGGTACCTTCCTTATCTGAATGCTTAGACCAGAAGGCTTTCAAATTTTCGATTCAGATTTTAGAATATTTGCATAGACTTCAAACTGGTTGAATGCCCCCCCCCAAAAAAAATTCAAAATCTGAAATGCTCCAAAATCCATAAATTTTGGGATGTTCAAAAAGGTTCAGATTCAATCAAAAAGTTGGATTTTGGAGTCAGAGATGCTCCCCTGTCTGACAGAATGATGATTACACTGACTGTTTACCATGACAATCGGCTCTGCTAACTACAAGCCAGGTGATCATATACAGACATTCTTGAATCTTAGCATTGCTAAAATTAAAAGAAAATAATCAGAGTCTCTAAATTCTACCCCTATGAACATATGCCTTTAGGGGGACACTTGGTCATGTTCCCAATATGTGTGGATAAACCCGCTCTCCAAGTGGGGACAGGGGAGTCCTGGTTTTGCAGCGTCTGATCTCTGTGATATCAACACTTGGTCCACTTCAAGCCTCCAACACCACCCCACTGCATGCTTCTGACATCCCAAGGTCCCACTGGGACTAAGGTAATCACAGTTCCTAAAGGTGATATGGCTCTCGCCTGACTATGGTTAGGTGAGCTTAGTGGGTAACTCTACCGAGTCTCCAAACCGACTTTGCTGGTGTGACAGTCCAATGAGGTGGTAATCGCCAAAGGGATCTGCATGTAATCAAGTACTTCACTAAAACAGAAGAGAGAAATTGGGATGGGGATGGATGCTTCTGTGCCTGAGTTTAATCCCTGAGTACCACAAGCTTGAACAACTTCTGGAGACCAGGAAAGCAAGCCATTCTTACATCTTGGGATTGGAAGAAGTGCCAGTGCGTTCAGACAGTGCAGGATGGACTGGAGGAAGACCTACAGACTCATGTCCAAGTCGCAGTTCTGGAGAAAGCTCTGCATGTGGCAGGAAGCAACAGGGAAAAATGACTAAAACTCACCAACACCTATTGTAGGTTGCGCACCCCTAATCCCAAAATGCAAAATGCCTCTTTGGGTGCCAATATGATGTCATTTAAGTGAAAAATTCCATGCCATGAAATTGTGTATCATGCACAAAATTATTCATAATATTGTATAAAATTTCCTTCTGGCTACGTGTATAAGGTGTATATGAAACAAATTACTTTTGAGTTTAGACTTGAGTCTCATCTCCATGATATCTCATATATATGCAAATATCCCAAAATTTAAAAAAAAACTAAATTCAAAACACTTCTGGGTTCAAGCACTTTAGATAAGGGATACACAACCTGTCATATGGAGTAGTAAGGGTGGGAAGCAAACAGTGGACTGATAACATGGTGAAGAACATTCCGAAAGAACCCTTTTCACGCTGGGGAGGTACTCCATTCTCTACCTCTTGCAGCAGAAAATTCAGGGCCCTCTGCAAGCCCACTGCCCCATGTTCCCAAAGGGTGGACACCCACACCAAGGAAAGAGCAAGCCGGTACAGAGCAGGTCCCTCCCTAGTGCAGTGTCCTGGGAACAAGAGGAATCAACAATGTGTGGCTAGCCTAGGCCTCATCCACACCTGTGCCCCTCAGGCCATGGGCCAAATGCCAACACATGAACCCAATTAAAAGGCAGCTTCAGAGAGGAAGGCCAGCCGGGCACTGTGGTGTGCACCTGTAATCCCAGCTCCCCAGGGGAGGCTGAGATCAGAGGATCGCGGGTGCCCAGGAGTTCGGGGCTGCGGTGCTGTGTGGGGCGGGCATCCGCACCGGACCTGGCACCAACACGTGCTGCTGGGGAGCCTGGGGGTACCAGGTTGTCTAAGGAGGGAGGACCTGGCCCAGGCTGGACACAGAGTAGGTCAAGAGAGGAAGGTCAGGGCTCCCAGAGCGTCAGTGGGGATGCTGAGGGTACCGAGGGGAGTCCACTCAGACTGGCATAATATGAACTACAGCCCACGATGAAGACACAGCCCTTGAGGAATTCCACTAATCCAAAAGCATGGTGCCCAAAGGGTAAAGACACCGATGCTGGAACGTTCCAAGAAAACAGTAGAAAACCTCAGGATACCACCCTCAGTCTGGGATTAGTCTAACGAGTAAGAACAAGTAAGATCTGAATAATTTGATTTAAATGGTTGATGGAAGTAGATGTCTTAAACATCAGACCCTATTAAAAAAAAATGAAAGAGGGCATCTTTTTCCAAGAAGGCACAAACATTTAATAAGTTGGCCATGTTTAAGCCACAAATTAACTGTCAATAAATGATAAAAGGCACAAAGAACAGAGGCTACTTTCTTTGATCCAAAGCAATAAAAGTAGATATTAATAATGAAAGAAAAATAAATACATAAAGTTCTCCATTCCCCCACTCCCAAACACTTGGAAAATTAAAACATTCTTTTAAATAATGTCAGTTCAAAAGAGAATTTAAGACGGTAACTATACAATATTTAGAAAATGATAAGGAAACACACACACACACACAAACAGGATACATCCTGCCTCGTATTTGGGAGGAAAATCCATACCCTTCATTATTTCATTACCAAACCCAAAGGAACAAGACACATGGACTAAACATTCAAGTTAAGATTTTATTACAAAATGTGAAAGGCCAAATGAAATAACGGAAAACAAAAGAAAGGAATATCAACATGAATTAATGAGTTAGGAAGCAGGATGACATTAGCAACCAGAGCTGGCTCTGTGTGTGGGGGGGGGGAGGGGGGAGCTGGAAACACAATGCAAGAAGGAAATGAGCCAGCCGAATTTGGGAGTGACCACAAATGCTCAGAACCAGGAATCAGAATAGATAAAAGCTACAAGAATAGTAGAGATTTAAAAATACACATATAGAAGCGTATGATTTCTAATTCTGTGCTAATAAAAACCAACCCTTTCATAAGATTCAACTTACCAACATGGTTTCGAGGAATACTAGAAATGGCCAAAAGACCAAAATCTTCGAAAATTTACTTCCCTATCAAAGGCACTGGACCCAGATGGTTTTCTAGACAGATTTGTTCGAGCTCTCAAAAAAATAAAAAAATAAAAAAAATAACCTAGCCACAAACTGTTCCAGAGCGCAGAAACACGTGGTGGATTTCCCAGTCTATATACAAAATCAGTGTCCCTCCCACCGCCCCTCTCATCCTAAAACCAGACAAGGACAACACAAAACTGAATGACTTTTCAGTCTGACAATGAAACACACGTTTTTACCTGAGCAGGTAACATCACTATCTTTGATGATGTGGGGTCCTGCAAGCCAAGGTTGCTCCCAGCTCCTTGAGGGCACAGGCTGCGCTTCTGACCCCTACTTACTCCCTTCAAAGTGCACACTGGATAGGCTGCTATCTCCCGCCCCTGCTCCCCCTGGCTCACATCCCGACAGGCTGAGAATGGTCAGGGACTGTCTAACACAGAAGCACTCTGCCCCTAATCCAATCTCTTGTTCTCACTTCAGTTCTGTTCTGTCAGCTGTTGGCTAATTACTACTCATGTCAAAACAATTACTGGGAAAGAAAAACTAATTTTCCATTCAACCCTTCCTCCCCACACAGTGGCTCTCCTCTGACACCCTGTCTGTTACATTTCTCTCAGGCACATTCTATCAGTGGAGATCAGAGCCATCGGGGAAGATTCCGGCAACCTGGTCCCCGAGCATTCGTGATTGGCATTCCTCATCCTCTGGGTTCCTAACTCACCAAGCATCAGCATCGAAGCCAATGTGGCCAGACTGGGGGCTCCTCCAGGAGGGGACGTAACATTGGTCAAGGATCGCTCATAACCATAAGCAACATAATTCAGGTTGCAGATATAAGATAAAACATAAAATGCGCAACTCAGGGGTTTTTAAGTTTAAAAATAAAAGGAACTAAAAACTCTATATGGTAACTTTGGTAACTTCAAAAATAAATATAAACACAGGCACCCACACACTGGATTCCATCTTGTGGGCAAACAGATCGAGGAGTGGGCTTGGGAGATGGACAGTGAGAGGAGGGGACCAGGATTGGGGCAGAAAGGAGAATAAGGTTGAGGTGGGAGGAAGAAGATTAAAACAGAGAGAAGAAGGAACATTAGAAAAGCTATTGAAAGAGACCAGGAAACAAAGAGCCATCAACTTCTGCCACCCAGATTGAATCCACCCCAGCCCCGAAGCTCTGCTTCCTGTCTTTAGCCCCAGTCCCTGCTATCAACACTCCATTCTCCAAGCCCGGATGTTCAGGCTCAAGCTCCCTGAGCAACACAGAAGAAAACCAGCCCTTGACACCCTCTTACACCGCTCTGGAATTATAAGGCCATGGATCTTGAAAATCACCCATGGGTCATTTCTTCCGTCCATCCTTCCTTCCTCCCTCCCTCTCTCCCATCTTCTATTAAACATGGTGGGCTGCAATGTTTCCCCACGCTGTGTTATAAAGACCACCACTCTGCAGGGTGTTTATTGTATACATTAAGCAGTAAAAGTCAGAGCTAGCTACGATCTTATGGTCCAAACAGCTTAGGACAAATGCTCAGGCTACTCACATTTAAACGGTTTATATTCAGCTGGTCTTTTAAAATACACTGATGTGCGCCATAAGTCTCACAAGCAGCCATTTACGGTAAGCACTTCTGCGTCACATGGACACAGAAAGCAGAACTGCTGTGGAGCCCACTTTGGGAAACAGAGGTTGTAGGAATGCAGGTTCGGAAGGCAGGAAGACGTTGGCGTCAGCTGTGTGCTCAGCATCTCTGATGGTCCTGGGCACCATGGATGCCTCCTTCCCCTCCTACAGTGCCCTGGGAGGCCCTGCAGGCTCCTCTTCCATCATATGCACCTTCTCCAGAGTACCTGGCGTTCATCTACTCTGGTGCATTCAGGGGGAGTAGTTTTACAAGAAGAGCTTCCTGTTTCAGTGATCTCCATCTGGCTACCTGGATCTCACTGTTAGCCCTGGCTAAGACATAAGCTGTGCTCCCAAAGATGAAAATTTTCGCCTCTGGTTGCGAATGGTTGAAAACCTGGGGCTCTTCTCTGGGGGCATCAAAGGTTCAGTTGGTCTTTATAGAGTCTCCTTGGAGCCCCAGCCCACGGGAACGCAGTTTCTAAAGAAAGAAGAAAGGCCCCTTCCAACCGGGGTGCCAGGGCACCCCCTAAGGTCAAGAAGGATCTCTGGCTTAGGGCTGTGGAAACTCCTCTGAGCCTGATCACTTGCTAACACTACAGTGAGGAAGGGTCCCACTGTGATCCTCTAGGTGAAAGGTGAGCTGGTCAAGGCTTCCTGACAGTGAGGATGAGAACCTGGGTTTTGGAGGCTTCCCCCATGGGCCTCTGCTCAGGGCAAGCTCAGCTGTCTGTCTGCACATCTTCCTGGCTGGCTCCTTGGGCCTCTAGCCAGGTCCTCCCAAATCCTGGGCCTCTGCCAAGGCATTTGCCTCCTCCCCTTTAACCAGGGCTCCCTGGAGCTGACAGATGTCTGAGGATGGGCCCTGGATGGACCTAGTTCTCAAGGCTGGGCAAAGCTACATCTATATTTTATTTTATTTTTTTTAAAGAAAGAGACGGGGAGAGGAGAAAAGAGAGAAAGAATTTTGCTTATTCTTTTCATCTTATCATCTGACACCTAGCTGTTTATGTGGCACTGGGGCTCGAACCCAGGTCCTCATGCATGCCAGACAAGTGTTCCAACTGCTTGACACCACTCCAGTCCTCCAGCTCCAGGGTTTAAACCCAGGGTTTTGTTTTATTTTTTCTTTCTTTTTTTTTCTTTTTTTTGAGAGAGAGAGTAAATTTTTTTTTATTTTTTCATCTGATTTTCATTTTTCCTCCACTTACATGTGCATACGGTGCTTGGGATCAAACCTGGGTCCTTGCACATGCCAGGCAAGGGCTCCATTGCTGGGCCACCTCTCCAGCCCTTGAACCCAGGTTTGTAATATGCTGCCTCTTAAGCCCACACCAGGGCAACTTCAGTAAAGACTAGATTCCCTCTCTCCTTAAGAAATGCCCAAAATACTAGTTCAACACTCATCCCAGGCCCAAAGGCTCAGAAAAGAATTCCCTCTATGCATTTGCTCTGTTGGATACAGTTAGTAAACAGTCCGTAAATTGCCATTCCCACAGCTGGCTATTTAAACTTAAACAAGTCAAGTTCAAATAAAATCTAAATGGAACATGATTCCCAGAATGGGATCCTATACCAGGAAAAGGAAATTAGTGGAAAAGCATTGAATGTGAATAAAACCTGATGGTTAGTTAATAGTAAATTATGATGCTAATTTCATAATGTTGACAAACTGTGGTTGTAACACTGACAGGGGAAACTGAGTAAGGAGTATTCAGGGAGGCCTGGGGATGCAGCCCAGTGGTAGAATGTTTATCTAGCATGCACGAGGCCCTGAGTTCCATCCCTAGCACCTCTCCCAAAAAAGAATCTGTTTTGTTTTATTTTGGTACCTGGGATTTAAGCCAGGTGTGTTTAACCACTCAGCCACATCCCCAGCACTTTTAATTTTGAGACAGGGTCTCACTAAGCTGCTTAGAACCTCGTTAAGTTACTGAGGCGGGTGTTGAACTTGTGATTCTCTTATCTCAGCCTCCTGAGTTGCTGGGATTACAGGCGTACGCCACCATGCCCGGCTCAAAAAATAAAGGAATTCCCTATACTATAAGTATAAAATTATCCCCAAATATTAAAAAGTTATTAAATTAAAAATCCAGGACCCCAGGCACACCAGCCACATTCCAAGTACCCAATAACCATGAGCATCCAGAAGTTCATCATGCTGGACGGTAGATGCAGGCCATTCCCGCGGGCACAGAACGTGCCATCAGACACCATCACCGTGTCCTGGCATTCATCCCACTTGGTGACTCGCGTGACATTTCTGGAACCGCATTTTTCACTAGCATTTTCTTTCCCTAGCCGGTTACTATTTCTTTCTTTATAAATCAATACTTCCACAGTGCATGTTAAAAAAAACAAAAGCCCCAAGAGGAGCTTTCAATATTTGCGGTGCTTACTGAAGAGCATCTTAGGATTTCTGTTGTGATTTTTACTACTTCTAAGAAAGCTTGGCCTTGGCGTGGGAAGACCCACTGAATCAACACAGCTCCATAACTCTGGTGACATTGAAAGGGGCCAGTGCTTGCCCTAAGTAACATCCAACACTCGACTGGAATGTAATTCGGGGTCAGGGTGCGTTTCCAAAACTCTCCATCTCCATCTGGTGACCTGGTTGGCTTTGCTTAGCAACGTCCAATAGACCTGCACCCATCAGATGGACCAGCCCTGTCCCAGGGTGGCGCTTCAAACCCTCGGCAGTTCAGGAAGCCCTGTGACTTCTCCGCCTCCGGTCTGCCTGCACGTTCCAGGTCATTCTTCCTTACCCGTGTTTCCATGTTCTCCTTCAGGAGCGTGCAGAGGGGATGTCTGTGGCCAGGAAACATGCCTTCACCCCCACTTTGCAGGTGATCCCCCCATTGCTGCTAACCAACGAAAGTCCTAGAAAGCCAAATGCACCTGGAGCTTCTGGTGACCACATATCCGGACTGCATTAGGTCCCCAGCCACCTGGCGAATGAAATCCCAGCACATTCCTCTGGTTTACCAGGCATGGCAGGCTCCACCCCCACCAACTCCCCAGCTCATTTCCCACCCTCCAGACACACACAGGGGCCCACTTTCTGTTCTCAAACCTCCCATGCTTATCCCTGACCCAGAAACCTCCCTACACACATACCTAACCATCTTCTTCTTGTCCCTAAGTCTTGACCTAAATGCCATTTTGTCACTGAGGCCTTCCCTGACTCCCCAGTCACTCTCTGTCACACTTTCATTCTTTGTATCAGAATTTGCAACAAATATCTGACATATTCCATGTGTGCTTCTTTGCAATTGCCCCACAGCGTAGGTTCCCTGGGAGCAGAAACCGATGTGTCTGTCTTGTCCACTGCTAGATTCCCGCTGGCATATTTTGGCATGAGAATGTTTGAATCGGCATCATAATGGCTTCCGCAGAAATATGAACAAAATAAAAGGAACTGAGATCCAAGGCCCCGGGTGTGGTCAAGGACAATCAAAAACTGGACAGCCTAAGGATGCAGAATAGAGTGTGGTTGTTGTTTGTGGTGTTGGGGATTAAACCAGGGTTGATCCACTTCTAAGCCCCATGTCCCTAACCCTTTTTATTCTGAGACAGGATTTTGCTAAATTGCTGAAGGTCTCTCTAGGTTGCTGAGGCTGGCCTCTAGCTTGAGATCCTCCTGCATCAGCCTCCTGAGTCAACTCCCATGCCTGGCTGGGAGTTGAGATTTGCAATAACCTTATATCTTTGCTGTGTCTGTTTTTCTTCACTCAACTTCCTAACAGCTGTCTGTAAAACTGAATGAGAAAAGAAGAGAGGAATAGGGAGACAATCAGCAATGCAACATAGTCTTTACCTCCTCCTCAGAAGCCAAATAATACTTATGCAATCATTTAATTCTGGAAAGTTCACAATCAAATGTGCACACACACACACACAGAGAGAGAGAGAGAGAGAGAGAGAGAGAGAAATATATAAAAGGACATTTATAACTGTTATGGGGGAATACAGAAGAATCAAGAGACTGGGCTGTGGGCAATGTAGGGGTGACTCTCGATTAGGATCAGATGCATATCACATTGTTTCTTCATATGCGTTTTTTGTTTGTACAACAACTTAACTCCTTAATAAAAAATAAAAAAAAAGAAGCTAGGGAAGAAAAAAAAAACCCAGCTCTCCTCTACAGAGAGAAATACTAATGTGGCTACTATTTTATTTTTTATTATGAAAAAAAATTGTTCAAAAAATTGGTAAGGAAGACATAAAGATATTCTGAATCCTGTTATCCACCGCCTTGTGAGTTCCCTTCCCTTTTATCCCAGAGGTGGCTGGAGTCTCTGCGGAGTCTTTAAGCCCCAGGGTAAAAAGCATCAGGTTTTAAAAGAAGCAAAGAGAGTTGGTCAGGCCGTCTGCCAGGATCCTCCTTCTGGCTCTGAATTTGTGAATGGGGAAAGGGAAAGGCCTGAGGCCAGTCTAACAAGTTGTAATCTGCACAGAGCTAAAACGCCATTGATTGTTGGAAGCAAAGGGTTTTAAACACCTTAAAAAAGAGAAAAAGATGGGGCTGGGGCAGTGGCTCAGGGGGCACAGTGCTTGCCTGGCATGGGCGACTCCCTGAGTTCAAACCCCAGCACCACCTTAGGGGTGGGGATAAAAAGTAGGCTTTAGAATCAAGGGCAAGTTCTTCTTCCTGCCAGGGGCTCTTTTGCTTCCTGTTTCAGTGGGCCGTGGCTCAGGAACCCACAGGCCCTGAACTGATGTTCTGAGTCACCTAAGAGCAGGGCTTCTTAACCTCGGTCATTCAGGCTGGACCCCAAGGACGCGGGTCTTAGGCCTGCCCTGTGCACCGTGGGATGTTTAGTTGCAAGCCTAGCCTCAACCCAGCAGCTACCTCCCTGCAATGGTGACAGTCAAGAATGTCTTCAGACACTGCCAAATGTCCCCAGGAAGGCAAACGCTCCTTGGATTTGAGGTTCTAGAGTTTAGCAAGTACTTGGCCTCTTGTAATTAAAGACTAGGACAGAATTCCAGTTTATAAATGAGTACAAAGCCCCCTGCCCCAGAACGCCTGATGGGCCTAGGAGTCTGTGGACTTTGCCTTGGGAAATGCTGTCCTTTACCACTGGAGGTGGGGGCACAAGGGGAACAGTCACTGTCCATAGTCCAGCCTGAGCCACCTGGGCGAGGATCTCTGAATCTGACCCTGTCCACCATATCCCATCTTTCTCAGCCCTCCTTAGAGACCAGATCCACACAGAGCAGCGAGGACTCTTGTGTGTGTGTGTGTGTATGTGTGTGTGTGTGTGTGTGGACTAGGGATTGAACCCAGGGACACTCTAGCACTGAGCTACTGAGCTACATCCTTAGTCCCTTTTATTTTTGATTTTGAGACAGGGTCTTGCTAAGTTGCTGAGGTTGGCCTTGAACTGACAATCCTCCTGCCTTGGCCTCCAGAGTTGCTGGGATTACAGGGCTGTGCACTATGCCTGGCCTGAAAGAGCTCTTGGTGTACTCGTTGGGTGAGGACGTCTGGAAACCCTGGGCCTCTGCCAGGGCTCTGAGCCAGTTCCTTCCAGCTCTCCTTGGGGACGGCTTTTCCGACAGCCGAGAGGGGACAAGCCGCTGCCTGTGGACATTCGAGCTGAGTAGGCTTTGGAGAGGTGATCACAGTGACTCAGAGGGCAAGACTGACCAGCCCCACCAGTGCTTGCCTGGCATGCGCAAGGACATGGGTTCAAACCCCAGCACCACGTACTCAACGAAGCTTTGGAGCAATGAAAGACACATGAAAAGCTAAATAAAACTGATTCTCTCAGTCTCTCTCTCATTGTCCCTCTTTCTTTAAAAAAAAAAAAAAAAAGAAGGTTTAGATGTGAAATCATAGGGTAAAGAGAACTTTGATTCAATCTGTGCACTCATCTCCTGATAGGGATCAACTGAGCAGTAACTGAAGGTTGGTAGGGTGTGGGTCATTTGGGTGTGCCTTTGGGGTTTATATTTTGTCTGTGTGGAACCCTCACACTGTCATATTCTCCCTCTCCCTCCCTCTCTCTCTCTCTCTCCTGCTTCCTGGTTCCTGGTGTGATGTCTTTTTTTTTTTTTTTAACCAGGGACTGAGCCCCAGTTGCTTAACCCCTGAGTCATATCCCAGTGACCCCCTTACCCTATTTTTTATTTTGAGGCAGGGTCTCACTAAGTTACCTTGGGCTTGCTAAGTTGCTGAGGCTGGCTTTGAACTTGCAGTCCTCCTGCCTCAGCCTCCGGAGCTGCTGGGATTACCGGTGTGCACCACCGTGCCCAGCGTGGTATGATGTCTTGAGCTGCTTTCATCCTCTACCCTCTTCCACCATGACGTTCCTCCTCATCTCAGGCCTCGAGGAGTTGGCCATCTATAGACTAAAACCTCTGAAACTTTGAGCACCAAAATAAATGCTTCCTCCTCTAAAATCACAGTAGCAAAAAAGCTAACTAAAATACATATGTTCACATGTATACGTCTACACACATAAACTAAATATAAAATTTAAAAAATTCGAAGACTTCTGGGTGCAGGGCTGCACACTTAACAATCCCAGCAACTCTGGAGGCTGAGGAAGGAGGACTGCAAATTCAAAGCCAGCCTCAGCAACTTAGTGAGGAGGATCACAAGTTTGAGGCCAGTTTCAGCAATTTATCGACGTCCTGTCTAAAAATAAATAAATAAAAAGGACTGGGGATAGAGCTCAGTGGTAGAGCACCCTGGGTTCCATCCCCAGTACCAAAAACAACAACAACAAAAAAAAACCAAAAAACAAAATCAAAACTTTTAGCAAAAAACATTCATGCACCTCTCCAGATCCCTGCCTGATTCCCAAAAGGAAATACGCTTCAATTATTTCCAGTTCTGAGTTTTTCTGTTGGCCACTTTCCCTGAATGATGTACTCACATCACCCGGTTTGATCTCTCAGTGTGTCAGAGGCAGACGGTACCCAAAGACCTGCTCTGCAAGGTGAGGTTCTGGGTGCCTGGTGTGAATTCCTCTTCCTTCAGTTACCTGTGCTGCTTCAGGGAAATTGTTTACACCTTTGATTACTTTCTGTCTTGAGCACTTTATGAGGCCTCTCCTAAACGAAGATGTCACTGTGGCTCTGACCGGCATCTCTGGCTGGAGACTCCACCCCTGTCCAGCGAGACCCTCAGCCACATCTTCAAGCTACTAACATTTAAATTTCCAGCCATCCTCGGCCACCAGCTTAACTCCTAAAGGTACAAGTCATTGAAGGCAATTTTGATTCCATAAGACGATGGAAACTTTGGTGAATTCACTCGATGATAAAGCCAGGCTGGGGCTGGGGCTCAGGGGTAGAGCTTGTCTAGCATGTATGAAGCCCTGAGTTCCAGCTCCACCACCAAAACAGATTTTTCAAAAAAGGAAGAGAGAAAAATAAATAAATTAAAAAAAATAAAAGGAAGAGAGAGCAAGTCCCCACCCTCAGGTTGCTCAGCAGTGTGGCATGGGGAAGCAACAAGCCACAGGGAGAATGATAAGAGTTTAATAAAAGATAAAAGCATGTGCTGTGATCCAGGGTGAGTGAGGGAGGGAACTAAAGAAAGCAGTCAGGGAAGGCTTCCTGGAGGAGGTGACATCTCAAAAAAGGCTTAAACCACACGAATTAGAAACTGTTTTGCCTGCTAATGGGTCCTGCATCCTTCCTCCTGGTATTCAGAAGTAGATGTCTCCTAAGGAACCCCAGACAGACTTTCCACCTATATAGGAACATCTACCTTGATTACTTCTGCAGACAGAGGACTCATAGCCTCACAAAACTCCCATTACCTTTCCAAAATGTTCTGTTTGAAAGTTGCCCTGGACAAATATGACTCATTTTAGTTTCCTGATGCCTACACAAGAGCCACACAAAAGTAGTTCTGTCTCCACGTTAGGGAGGAGCTCTGATTCTTGACCTCAACTAGTAATCTCCTTGCCCAAAGCAACCGAGCGGACAGGAATGTGAGGCCACCAGAGTTGCCACTGCAGTGCCAAGAAGTCACCAAACTGCTGAGCAACAGGCATAAGGGAACTACCTGGCCTGACCCCTCCCTGGGTCTGGTCCATAAGATCCCAGGGTTTCAGGCCCCAGCACCTGGATTCCAGGCTTGCAATGAAGGTGGATGTGTGGTCCCCCCCAGTCGCCCCGCGTTGGTGAGTGGACAGTACCTGTTGGAGGCAGAGAGCTCCTGTGAGGGCCAGGGCTGGCTGGAATCCCAGGAGAACTGCTGGGACGTTCCCAGGTGGTCTCTGGTCAAAGAAAAAACAAAATCACTTTAAAAATTTCATTGGGCAGAATTTGAGCATCACAGAGCGGAATAACATGGTCAGTGCTGGAAATGCTGGAGATGGGCCGGTCACTTTTCTCCTTTCCCCCGGCCACAGAGGGACATGCTTTCTCCTGGCACCTCTCCCTGGCTGTTCCTTGTGACAACAGAGCTGCTCTTTGCTGGGGGCCTTCCTCCATGCGCAGGAGCCAGAAGCGGTGGGCTTCCAGCTGGAATCCCCCAAACCATCCTCAGGGCCCTCACCCTACCTACCCCTCCACTGCTGTCCTCAATGCTCCAAAACCTAGTCCTGGGACCCCAGCTGCAGACTGGGCTGTCTGCCCAAATGCTCACTGTCACCTCAAAACTCCCACGAGGACCGGGTTCAAACCCCAGCACCACGTACACAACTAAGTGTTGGAGCAACGAAGGCCATGGGAAAAACTAAAGTTGTTTCTCTCTTTCTCTGTGTCCCTCTCCCTTTAAAACAATTTTTTTAATTAAAAAAAAAAAAAAAAACAACTCCTAAGTATGCAAAAGGAGTGCGGTCCAGGATCTGTGGTCGGGAGTCCCCTCCCTCCTGGGCAGAATTTGCAAGGTCTTTTCCGATTCTGCTGCTCTATGTCCCGTCTGAACTACAGCCACTCATCTGCCTGGCTCCCTCTCCCTCTTCTGCTCAGCAACACAGTCCAGTAGGAAAGAAAACTAGGACTGAAGCTCTGTTATTGTGCCCTTAGCACTAATTTACCTATTTCTCTGTCATGAACAGACTTCTTATAAAATATATGGTGATAAAAATAATACCTTCTGGGCCGGGCTTAGTGGCCCATGCCTGTAACTCCAGTGGCTCAGGAGGCTGAGGCAGGAGGATTGCAAGTTTAAATCCAGCTTCAGCAATTTAGTGAGGCCCTAAGCAACTTAGCCAGAACATGTCTTAAAATAAAAAATGAAAAGAGCTGAGGATGTGGCTCAGTAGTAAGGCACCACTGGGTTCAATCCCTATATTATTTATTTGGGTCTCTCTCACTGTCCCTCTCTCTTTAAAAAAATTTTTTTAATTAAAAAAAAACAATAATAAAATAAATAGCGTCAAGAGTGTAACTCAGTACTAACTGTGGGTTCAAGCTAGTACAGAAAAAAGAAACGACAGCAACATTAAATGAAATAAAACAAATTCAATTTTCAAAATATAGAATTTGAAAATGAAGGAAAACACAAAGAAAAAAAAAGGATCGCCCATAATCCCCTATTAGAGGTGACCACTATCGACATGTCCATTTATTTAGTAAGCATACGTTCATCTTTAAGATAAAACAAAAATCACAGTGCACTTTATTTTCTTGCAATAACTTCTGTGACTATTTTTCCCGAAATCTGATAGCACAGTGCTACTCCAGGGGCAGCTACCACTGGCTGGGTCTGCCCCTTACCACCAGTATAACCCGGGCCAAGCTCCTTATCCTCTCAGGGCCTCAGTTTCCTTACTTGTAAAATCAGTTCAGGAACGTGTCACATCCGGGGGAAGTGTTGGTTTAATGCCAAATGCCCACCTACAGCTTTTGCATCGTTATTTTTTATTTTAGACCAACATGTTGGTAGATATAACATAACACAATCAAAAATTCTAACCCCTAGAAATTCATTGTTTCAAACACTGACAGCCAAAACAACACCCTTCTGATGGCTTCTCTCGATTGGGAGCCAAGAGGAAAAGCTTCCTGCCTCAGCTTTGCGCCTAAATTACTGTGTAGCTCTGGGCGAGTCATGACACCTCTCTGGTTTCTGATTCTTCATCCAAAATAACCGAAGGTGAGTGAGGAGAGCAATTTGGAGGTAACATCCAGAAACGGGAGCAGCAGGGTCCTTGTATGAGCGACGACCAGGAGAGAGGCTGCCAGCAGGTGCAGGGGCTTCCCCGAGAGGAGGGCGTGCTGGTTGGAACAGGGCACTGAGGTTCCCTGGCACTCCAGGGTCCTGGGAAGCATTCTAGGCCTGGCTGTTTATACTCTCGGTGACCTGTAGAGTCACCTAAGCACTGTATTTTGTGGACTGTAAAATGGGGATCACAATGGGATCTAACGAGAGTTAAGTTGGTTCTCATGTATAAAGCCCTCAGGACACACAGCAACAAGGAAAGAAGCCAGGGTAGCAATGGGAATGTGGTGGGATTTCTATGAGCAAACAGCCTTCAAAAACCCATCATGATGGGCTATGGCTGTAGCTTGGTGGCAGAGCACTTGCCTGGCTTATGTATATGTGAGGCATTGGGTTCAACCCTTAGCATCACATTAAAAACAACAAAATTAAAAGGTATTTTAAAAATTTTTTTTAAAAGTGGGGCTGGAGCAGTGGCTCAGTGGTTTCAGGGCTTGCCTTGCATGTGCTAGTATGCAGGTTCAAACCCCAGCACCACGTACACAACGAAGTCTTGCAGCAATGAAAGACACATGAAAAACTAAATAAAAAAATTGTTTCTCTCTCTGTTCCTCTCTTTAAAAAAAATAAATAAATAAAAAAGCAACCTGAGACTGGGGATGTGGCTTAGAGTGTATGTTTAGCATGCTCAAGGTCATGGAATATGACCCAGGTCAGCAAGTACAAGGAGAAGCCTTCCACCAGGACACAGAGGTCAATGACTTCAGCCACCAAAGGGAAGGCCGGGCTCCATCAGGGAGAGTGCAGTTGCTTGAAAGACTCAGGCCAGTTCATCCATTACTCTTGGTCAGATCTGACCAACCCAAGAACACAAAAGACAACTGTGAGCCTGGAGCATAGGTGGAGTGGAGCCAGACCGAGCCATGCCAGGCAGGCATCTGGAGAAAGCCACTGGGGCTCTGGCTGGGTGACCTCACTAACAGCAGGACCAACCCCTCCAGATGACCATACTACCCACAGGGAGAGGATATTTTTCAATAAAAGACCCTAATCTGCTTATAATGCTCTGGGCTCCTTAATGAAGCAAAAGGAAGATTGAAGTGGCAGCTCAGAGTCCAAATAACCCTGGAAGAGACCCTTTTGCATTCTCTGGGCTTCTATCTCCAGGGTCCTCAGTCATCCCAGGTGACCACCTACATCCTTGCTAACAGAGCCTCTACCATGCAGGCCTCAGACCCTGTGGGAGGCACAGTGAGGTCATGGTGGAAGGAATGAGGTCTACTCAACTGGATTCACATACAGCATTTTTTCCTAATGACAACAGCTCCAAGTGGACCTCTTTGCCTGAAGCCAGGGGGGCCAAGCATACACAAATGTCCAACCACAAGTGAAAAGAGTCCCAGAGAACTTGTCAGTGCTAAAGCCGGGTATGCTAATCCCCCATCAGTGGATCACAGAACCTGCCCAAGAAGAATAAAACTTATAGGGAGCATAAGCAAAAAGTTGAAAGCCATATAAATCTGAGCTTTAAAGCACAAATGCTCCCTCTTTAAAATGATGATGGTGGCCGGGTGCAGCGTGCACACCTGTAATCTCAGCATCTTGGGAGGCTGAGGCAGCAGGATCACAAATTCAAAGCCAGCCTCAGCAAGACCCTAAGCAACTTAGCGAGACCCTATCTCAAAATAAAAATAAATAAATAAAAAAGGGCTGGGGTTATGGCTCAGTGGCAAAGTGCCTCCGGGTTTGATTCTTAGTATATATAAATGCATAAAATAATAATGATGGTCAGGCATGGTAGTGCATGCTTATAATCCCAACAGTTTGGGAGCAAGGAGGATCACAAGTTCAAGGCCAGCTTCAGCAACTTGGAGAGACCGTGTCTCAAAATAAATAAAAAAATTAAAAAAGGATTGGGAATGTAGCTCAGTGTTGAAGTGCCCTCAGGTTCATTCCCCGGTACTGAAAATAAATAATTAAAAATGATGATGATGATGATGATGATGATTTAAAAACATTTTCAAAGCAGTGAGCCAGGCAGAAGATATTAATTTTAAAGAGTTACTTTCAGACTTCATTGCCCCTTGTTAAGATTGCTGTATTAGGATCAAAGTAGTGGTAAAGCCACAAGGAACCCCTGGACCTAGGCCACTGGACATGGGGATCTGCCACAAGCCCATCTTTATGCCTTGGTCCCCACTCTGTGGTCTTTTGCCCCTGACTTGGCCCATTTCTGTACTGGCTCTCTTCTGCCCCTAGTGGCCATACGGTGAAATAACCACAGGTACCAACCTAGGGGGAGTAAGCTTGGGGCCTTTGGCTCCATCAGAGATTCATACAGTTCTCTCCTCTTTTCCTCTCTTTAGTCTGTGACATGATCCATTGGCTTTCTGGACTGAGCCCACCATATTCTCTCAGCATGTCTGGTGCCTTAGGTGCGCTCTTCACCCAGCCTCTTAGTCATCCAGAGGTTGAGGTTATCTTGGGCTCTGTCCTAATAACCTCCAGAAGGGACAGCAGGAGCTGAGGAAGCATATTGGTAAGAGTGGGTCAGGGGCCATCCACAGGCCTCTGCACCTCTGCCTATGGCCCTGGTGGCACCACCTCCAATCCCAAGAACCAAGATGCTGCTGGGATCTGTGGGCGTCTTGGTGAGAGCAGAGTTGGAGGTAAGGAGGTGCTTAGGTGAGGGCACTCCTAGAATTGGCCTCCTCGATGCTGCTTTGCACCCTGTGAACATGCAGAAGATTCCTGAATGGTCTCATGACAGCGGACAGAACAGCTCCATTCAATCGTTAAAGAGATTCTTATTCGGGAAGCTTCTCCTAATACACATCCTATACCAGCTTCTACAAAGATCCCCTGACTCGTTCGTTCACACACAGTGCAGATCCCTTGGCAGGAAGAGACCCTTGGCAAATAGAAAAACATAAATACTTCTCTCCAACATCTACCCACAGACTCCTGCCAGGTCAAGAACTGTAGGATCAGCCATGTCTGATCGCCAGAGGCAGGAGCTACTGAGCTCAGGCTCAGACCTTTCATCTCAGGCCACTGGGCCCCAGAGTCTGTGTCCTGAACTTCAGCAAACACAGACTCCAAGTCCTGGGAACCTGAGGTCTTCAAGGGATCAAGCTTGGGGATGGAGGGGAAGGGAAAATAGAAGCTAAAGTCCCTCCAGTTCCCAGGAGCTGGCAGATAGCCCTCACACAGCCTGACACCAGAGATGCCCCCTTGTCCAGTGACATGCTGTATGCTCTGAAGAAGAGAATCAGGGGACAAGGGGCTCAGTTGTTTTAAGAAAGAAAGAAGTATAATGAAGACCTGGTTCTAGAGTTTTAAAATACTTCTTAACAATTTTGAGGCAACCTCAGGTCCTTAGGAATTCAGGCACTGGTGCCTAACAGACAGACACTTAAACCCCAGGCTTAGCCCTTATAACTGAATGACCACATTGCTCAGCCTGCTTCCTTGCTGAGAATTGGGCATAACAATATGGTAGTCCTAGGCTTGTGATCAGAACTGCAGAGAACTCCTTGTGGCACACAGTTTCCAGATCTTCTGACACAGAGTAAATCCTCAGACTCTAAACACCCCTTGATCCTCTTGATCCTCTTCTTCCTCTCCTCTGCTTCCCAACTTCCACCCCAGATGCTGACTCCCCTGCCTCACCCCTCTATTTCCTGCCTCCACAGAGCACATTTCCTAGAGAGAAAGGTGGAGGAGGTCTCCCTCTTATGCTTCTGGGGGTGAAGAAGAGACCAAATACCTTCTTTAATATTGCTGAGCTGTTGGGGTGTCCCTAAGTGAACCAGAGAAACACCCCAACTTGCCACTCCAGCAGCTCACAAGCTTGTTGTAACAGCCCCATGATTCACAGTGGGCCAGTGGTATTGGTGCTCATTTCGTTGATAACAGAGGCTGATAAAAATCCATGGAATACTTCAGTGGTCCCTTTGGCACCCTGGTTCTTTGACATGTGCCTGAAATAAGCTCTCGTCTGACTCTGGTTTGCACAGAGGGCCTGGGAAAGAGCAGATCCAGGATTAGCCAGAGGATCCCTGATTCACCAACCTCCTTATAGAGGGGTGGCCTGCACATACACACTGGGAATCTCTAAGCACTTAAAGATAGACCATCTACCCCAATTTGGGCAGAGGCAATGAGGGCTGACTGCAATGAGGGCTGACTACAACGTGGGAAGAAATATGTGGTCATTGAGCCTGAAAGAGTGCCATCCCACAGGCATGATGCCCAGCGTATGGTGGGGCAGGGAGGGGGGACTATGAGCAGGTGCCAAGAAAGAAACTATTTAATCCAGAGCTTGGACGTTTGGAATCTAGCATTTGAGCACAGGTCATTGGCAAAGCTCCTGTCTCATTTCCCAAAGCTAGTTATTCATCCAGATCACTGGGACTATTTATTACAAATACAGATTCTTAGACCTCACATCTGGATATTCTGGTTTAGCAGGTTTGGGTTGGAAACTAGAAATCATCATTTTTATTAAGCAACCTCAGTGATAAATTAGATACTGGAAAAACTGATGTAGCCCATAATAATATCATCATGGAACCCACCATACATCTGGAGGTACCTGGACTGGGGAAAGAAAAAACACAGGGATTCGTCAGACGTAGGGTTAGGCAAGGTACATGGTAGAGTTCAGGGTAATTTAAGGAATCCTGGAAATGCCCATCGTCTCCCTCCCCACCGCTGTCTCCAGAGAGCCACTGCTCGGCATGAAGCTATGTTATCTATTTTAGTTCCCAGAAGTGCTTTACAAATTATTCTGTTGTAGAACAGGTGAAAATGCAGGTAGGCAAGAGCAGAGAGCACTAACTATGAAGAGGGAGAAGGTTCCGCAGGGAAGGTTCCAAAGTCTTACCGTAAGTCCCAGGGGCTGAAACCCTGTCCTTTAGGACAGGGCAGGTGAGTTTTAATCAACAGTATTCCCAGGTGTTTGGTATGGACAGAGCTGAGGTGGGAAGGGAGATCAAGGCAGGGGGCGTATTCTCACTGTGACTAGGACACAGGGACAGTCCAGGTGACGTGATGGTCCAGCCCATGTGGTCTTAGGAACGGTCATCAGTCTGACTTCCTGAACACTGGGGAGGGGATCTCGCAGTCTCCCTGCTGCCCTCTGGCAGTTGAGGGACCATCTGGGTGAGTGATCGCTTCCTACAACACATTCCTCTCCATCACCCCCACCGGACACATTCTGAGGGCTGAGACTGTCAATTAATGCATCCCTGTTTCCTAGGCTCAGCAGAGCAGGCTTTCAGGTAAGTGTGTCTGATGAATGAACAAAGACTCTCTCAAAGCAACAAGTGGAACTAAGTTCAGTAACAGGGCTAATGGCTGATTTAAAAGAGCAGGCCTTTGTGTGCACATGTGTAGATAAAAATAAAGAGACAGAAAGAAAGGCTTAGAAGGGGCCAGGCAGAGAAGGTTAGAGCGCCAGTGCCCTTCACATTGTATGAATTACAAAGCAGAAGCGGTTCAATTTAAAAAGATCAGAGGGGCTGGGGATGCAGCTCAGTGGTAAAGCACTTGTGGAGCTTGCACAAGGGCCTGTGTTCAATCTCTAGCATAAATAAATAAGAAACAAACAAACAAAAAAAGCAAAAACATACATGGGTGGTTTACAGAAAAACAACTGTGATTAATTAAAAAATGCTCATTCTCACTCAAAATTGGGGGAAAACAAGCTAAAACTAATAGATACTATTTCTTCTCTCTCTCTTTTTTTTTTTTTTTTGTACTAAGGATTGAACTCAGGGGTGCTTTACCACCTAGCTACCTGAGCTACATCCTCAGCCCTTTTTTTTATTTTTGAAGCAGGGTCTTACTAACTTGCTTAGGGCCTTGCTACGCTGCTGAGGCTGAGGCTGGGTTTGAACTTCCGATCCTCTTGCTTCAGCCTGCTGAGCCATTGGGATTACAGGCGTGCACCAGTGCAGCTGACCGGATGCTATTTTTTCACCCACGGGATAAATAAGATCTTTTAAGATCAACAACCCCCAGTTAGTGAGAATCTGAAAAGCAGGCGAGTATGCCTGTCTTTGAAAGGCAATTTGGATTTGTCTATCCAAATCCCCAGTGCATATATCCTTTGATCAAACAGCAGTTCTAGCTGTACAGTGATGTAAGCAGATGCATAATTAGGTGAACATTTTTTTTTTTTAGATGGAGAAAGATCCTAGAAAACAACCCAAGTGTCCACCAACACGGCAATGATTATGTGGTACTAACAGGATGGCAGGTGTAAAGGTACAGGTGTAAAAGTGAGCGACGTAGGTCTGCAGTGCTCATGTGAAAAAGATCTCCAGATGGGCTGGAGCGGTGGCTTAGCGGTTACGGTGCTTGCCCGGCAAGCACGAGGACCCGAGTTCAAATCCCAACAAAGTGTCTGAGGAATGAATGTCACATGAAAAGCTAAATAAAGATTGCTTTTCTCTCTCTCTCTCTCTCTCCCTTCTTTAAAAAAAAAAAAAAAGATCTCCAGAGCACACTGCTAAGTTTGCAAAAGTTCTCACCCTTATTGAAGGGTGGAAGTAGGGCATATATGCATATATACACATGGAAATTTGTGGATACACTGAAGCATTTGATGCCTGCTCATTCATCAAAATGAAACTAGAAAGACTATAGATTTATGGTATAGTCCATTTGAATGATTTACCGTGTTTAGCACCCCCACAACTGTTGTTTTTCACTTTCTCCAGCTTCAGTTACCCAAGTTCAACCATGTTCTAAAAATATTAAATAGAAGATTGCATAAATAAACAATTCATACGTTTTGCACCATTCTGAGCAGCGTGATGACATCTGGTACCATCCTGCTCCATTATACACAGGAGCAAAGTTCACACTTTGTTCAGCGTATCCATGCTGTATATCCTACCCACCTGTTACTGCTCAGATCAACTATCACTGTATCAAGGTATTCAAGTCTACTGCTACTTAACAATTGCCCCAAAGTGCACTAATATTGATGTTAGCAATTCAAATATGCTAAAGAGAAGCTATAAAGTGTTTCCTTTAAGTGAAAAAGTAAAAGTAAAATAAGATATTTTTAAGAGAGATCACATTCATATAATTTTATTATAGTAGAACACTATAATTATTTTTTTAAGAGAGAGGGACAGTGAGAGAGAGAAAGAAAGAGAGAAACAATTTTATTTAGTTTTTCATGTAGCTTTTGTTGCTCCAAGACTTCGTTGTGTACGTGGTGCTGGGGTTTGAACTCGTGTACTCACGCATGCAAGACAAATGCCGTAACTGCTGAGCCACTGCTCCAGCCCCAGTATAATGCTATCATTGTACAATTTTATTATTATTCTTAATCTCTTCCTGTGCCTAATTTATAAATTAAACCTTATCAGACATTATCTTATACTGGTCCACAATAAGATTAAAAATAAAAGACATGGCTGATCTAGCACTAGATACCATCTGTGGTTTCCGGCTCCCCCTGGAGGTCTGGGAACAGATCCTTCACAGATAAGGGTGGTCTAAGTTCTATGATAAAAGGACGGACAAAACTGTGTGATGTTGGTGCAGGAAGGAAGAGAAAGATCCTTGGGAAAAGATGGACAAGAAACAGAGTCAGGCAGGCCAGTTTAGCACAGGGCAAAGAAGGACTTCATAGAGCAATGGTAGAAGGCAGAGTCGGTCAATAAATAAATGCTTTGTGAACAAGGGGCAGCTCTTCTGTCATCTGTCCTCAAGGCGTCCATTAAATGTCCTTTGTAAAAGCTAATACAAGAGGCTTTCCAGTTTTGTAACCAGAAAAAAACCCGCCCAAGGACACCCACTGAACCACACTGCCTCACCCAGGAGGCATCAGGTTGGTCTGTGGAACATTTTTCTGCAACACTGCTGAATTGAGGATTCTTAACAGGACCCAAGAGGACTTCCGCAACCTCCTCACTGAAAAATCGTATTGCTCAACTGCTCAGAAACATCTCCATACATCAGTATTTTCTACTTTAGTGGGGGTTGTTGTTTATTTTCTGAAAAACTCAACATTTATTAACTTTGGTCACACTGCATTGCTAATCCTTATACAGAAGACTTTCCAGTAAAAAGTGTGACTTTAGGTTTATAAATAATGCTTGAAATCACTGAGAGTGTTGCTTTTCACAGGACTGGGGAAACTGTTAGAAAAACCTAAAATTATTTTGTGAAATTGAAATGGGCAATAATTTCTTTAAGGCCCAGACACAGAGTCACCTGCAAACCTGCTGGATTCCCAAGGAAAGCCATTCAGCCCCAGAGACACAAAGCACCACCCCGACGCCTAAGCTCTTTCAGGACCACAGGAGATGTCCTTGTTGTGAGCCAGCACTGAAAAGCACGTATAGAAGTTCTCGGTAAAAAATTCGGGACAGAAAGGAGCACACAAAATGGGGATGAAATAGGTCATATTTTAGAATTCAATTAGGTAGCATTTTAGAATTCAATGAAATAAAACCCATGAGAAATTGCATGGGCAGGTAGCCAGGTATGGTAAATTCATGACCACTGTGATCTCAGTTCCTCAGGAGGCTGAGGCAGGAATATCATGTGTTCAAGCCTGGGCAACTCAGCAAGACCCTGTCTCAAAATTAAAATAATAATAATAATAATATTAATAATAGTAATAAAAAATAAAAAGGGCTGGGGGGTATAGCTCAATGCTAGAGCACTCCTGGGTTCAATTCCCAGTACTATATGGAGGGGGACTTTCTGCAGAAAGACCTGAGAATTTCTTCCTCTAATCAGCAAAATGCTAGGGAGCAGGGGCAGCCTTCAAGGTGGGCTTCAAGTAGAGTCCCTCAGACTTCAGAGCACCACAGAATCCCCTGGAGGGCAGGTTACAATGCCGATCACAGGGCCTGACCTCCAGGTTCTGATTCTCAGGGTCTAGCTGGGAGCCAGAAAATGTGCATGTCTAACAAATCCCAGGCCATGCTGATTAGGAAGACTACTGTAGGAACTGCAGGCCTTGGGCTGGGGGTGTGGCTCAGCAGTAAAGCACTTGCCTCCTAATAAGAAGGTCTGGGGTTCAATCCCTGGGGACTGCAATCAATCAGCAGAAAGAAAAAAACCAACTGGCCTCGATGAAGACAAGGAAGGATGGAGTTCCCAGTACAACAGGTACTACCGCATCCAGGTTTTTGTGGCAGTGTGATTGAAAATATACAAAAGTCTAAGAATCAAAACAACCCACAGACCACTCCTAACTTGAATGCGCGCTCTGCTCAGTCCATTTCCAGCAAACAAGTAGCACTGCCAGGAACTACAGCGATTCTTTCTTCCACTCCCAGAACGCTTCCTCACAATGCAGTCTATAACGAAGCCAGGCTGTCCAGAAGTCCCGGCAATAGCACTGTTTACCTTTATACCAAAAGGGCTGGGAAAGCCCCAAAAGCTTCATGCATCATGTCCCCAGGCAAAATTCCAGGGGCTCCTGCTGCCAGACCTAGAGGTCTTACGAGGTTGTCTAAAACAAACAAAACCACGTGAGCAGGGCATATGGTGGTTCCACATGTGCTACATGTGTGCAGGACAGGATCAAGCATGCTCCCCTTATGGAGGAGCAGAAAATCACTGTGAAAATGTTGGAGGCACAAGCCCAGGGTCAGAAAACTAAATTAAAAAAATGAAGTTCTCAATATTTAAAAAAAAAATCAAGTGACTGAAAAGAACCAAACTAAACCAACAAACCACCAACACCATCACCACCAAAAGTGACTGTAGAAACTTTACAGCGTGGGGCATGATGGTGCATGGCTGTAATCCTAGCAGCTCGGGAGGTGGAGGCAGGAGGAGTCCATGTTCAAAGACAGCCTGACTCGGTGAGACCCTGTCTCAAAATAAAAAGGGTAGGGAACGCAGCTCAGTGGTCAAGCACCAAACTACCACTCAAACTCAGAAAAAGGAACGAACAAACTATGTCAAGCTAATCCAAGAGACCCAGGGAAATAATGAACCCAACAGAGTAGATTCAAAGTGTTAGGGATTTTCATCTCTAGCCTCAGGACCACCGTGAGGGTTACCAATGGCTTAAAGCCTAGCCCAGTTTTAGGAAAAGGGGCATGTTGTGCCCACAGTCCATCTATGCGGAAGACCACTTGATGAATTCCTCTACTCTCAGCATTGTTACAGGAGCTATTTCTTCTGGGGCGGAAGGTATCTTTGGGTATGCACAGCTGGCTGGAGGACAGGGGCTTTGGTGAACCACAGTCCATGATCTGTCCAAGGACAAGACCCCCATGCGTCCTGGTGGCCCCTCTGCACAGCTCAGCACACTGCTCACAGGGAGTAGGCACGCAGCAAACTCGGGCATCTTGCATGACTAACTTCTCACCCCACTATCTTCCTCCCACACCTCTTGGAAGAGCACTGCCTACTTCGGAATCCAACTTGGATTGAAATCACAAAAAGCTGTTTGTGCACCCCAAGATCTGCCTCCAACACTAAAGATCTCACCCACGGGAAATCCTGCCAGCTTCACATATGGAAGCGCACTCCCAAACAGCGGTGGGTGATGGGCACATTGGGTTTGAAACTCAAGCTTTTGCAAATTTTTTTTTTTTTTTTCAAGTCGGAAGGGACACTTAGAGGTATATTCCTGCAGGAAGGAAAAATCGAGGCTAACCCACAAGGCAAGTCCCGTTTAACAATCCATATCCACTTCAGGAAGGCCGTCTCTGTAAACACATAGCTGTTTGCATTGTGTTTGCCCAAAACCTGCCCTGCAAGAAGCCATTCGAGTGGGTAGTTAGAACTGGGCTCAGAGAAGTCATTGAAGCAAACACTTGTTGCTTGAAAATCAGTTCACATGTTCCTTGCCCACTCACTTATCAGAATCTAGCCTACAGATAGTTTCTAGTTGTGCTAGAATTTTCACTGACTCCATCGCATCTAACCTTCTAAATAGCTATACTGGTTAGGTCTGACCAAGCTAAGCTGGGCAAAGTGGTACACGGCTGTGATCCCAGTGACTCAGGAGGCTAAGGCAGGAGGATCGTATGTTTGAGGCCAGTCTGGGCAGTTTAGTGAGATCCTGTCAGTAGAATGAGTTTAAAGATCCCTCTTGCAACTGATGCTTCATATCCACTGACCAGTCTCAGTTGTTTCTCCCCAGATTCTTTATTCTCTTGCTTGGTCCTTGCTCATCATCTCCCATTTCCATGCACATTCATAAAAATATCTTCCCCACTTTGTGTCTGCTGCTGCCTTTCACCTGCAATATTTGATACAAATCCGCAAGGCTCTGTCTAAACGCAGGGCTAAACCTCAAACACCTACAGAACTGGACATGGAGAATACACTCACGAAGCCCAACTAAGCAGAGACGATCGTAAGTCGAGGGGACCATCTCAGCTCCAGGGACAAATATCAACCCAAAAGGCACAACCTCCAGCCACATGCTACCTGCCTTCAGTTATTACCCAGTTCACCTGTATCAGTGAATTAATCCATCCATTAGATCACACCTCTCATAATCCAATCATTTGACCTTTGAAATTTCTTGCATTTTCTCACACACCAGTTCTTGGGGGACCCTTCAAATCTGAACCCTAACAGGCAGGAAGGCAGGTCCAATAGGGTCACACCTACTTTTTGAAAGAGGTCAAGCATCCAGTTGTTTACAAAAACACCTCTCAATTTGTCAATGTTGGCAACTAACAATGTTTTTCAGAACTGTGTATGTAGACTAAAATGCTTCTGTGGGCAGTCTTAGTCTTCAGAAAATCCAACATGTGACATCCACTATACTATCCTCTCTTTGTGAGACATAGTGAAAAAGTTAGGCAGTCAGAGTAGTCAGAACGTTCGAGTCAATCAAGGGGAAACCGGTTCTTTTCCTTTAAGATCCATTTGACATCCCCAGTGCTAGTGAGCAGGGTCTGGCAAGGTGGGTACAGATGCAGACACTCCCTTCTGCTGAGCCCGGTGCCACATTCTTCCTATTGATGACCTGAGGCACAAACCCAAGGCTGGACCCAACCAAAATTTCCTGCACCCATGTCCTCGGTCAGGGGAAAGGGAGAGGATGACCAACTGAAGGATGAACTTCCTATAAAAAGGGCAAACCTAACTGCCTCCCCGGCTCTGTCCCCTTCTCCTACTCCGGGGGAAGTCTGCTCTTTTCCTATGCTTTGCTTTCTATAAAGTCAAGTCTGTCTACTACGCTTGCCTCAGTGTCCCTTGGTTTCATTCTTCGACTCTGAGAGGACATGAACCCCACATCCACAAAACCAGCATCATTTGTAGACAGCTCACCAAGATTCCAGAAGTGCTGGTACTGCCCAACTGTCCCTCCCCCTATCACCCACCCCATGATACTATGATTCCATTTCCCTAGGGATTCAATCCTTATAGGCCAGCACTTTTTAAAACTTGACCCAGAATAATCATGCATATTTTGGAGGTACGGTTTGATAATTCAATACATGTATACAACATGCAATGATCATATTGGGGGAAATTAGGACTTCCATCTCCTTAAATAAACACCATTTCTTTGTGTGGGGAAATCTAACTCCTCTCTTCCAGTTCTTTACAAAATATGTCATACAGTTGAATATCCTATATTCACCCTAGAACTTGAACCCATTCATTTCCACTATCTACCTGTATCTTGGTACCCATCATCCTCCCTCTGTCGCGTCTCCCTGCCACCCTTCCTAGAATCTACTAACCACTCTTCTCTATTTCCACAAAATCAACTGTTTCGGCTTTCATGTGTGAATGAGAACGTGCTGATTGTCTTTCTATGCTTGGCATGACGTAATGTCATCTAGTCCCTTCTGGGGGCTGCAATGACCAAATTTTTGTTCTTTTTAAATGACTGAATAATTTCCATTTTGTGTGTATCTTACTATGTTTGCTCAGTTTTTTGTTTTGTTTTGTTTTTGAGAGAGAGAGAGAGTTAATTTTTTACTTTTTCATCTGGTTTTTGTTTTTCTCCCACTTTACTTGTAAGCATGTGGTACTAGGGATTGAACCCGGATCCGTGAGCATGCCAGGCAAGTGCTCTACTGCTAAGCCACCTTTCTAGCCCCTCTTTGCCCATTTATTCATCAGTGAACAAATACCCTGTTTGCATCCATACCCTGACTACTGTGATTAATGCTGCAATAACATGGAGGTGTAGGCATGTCTTTGATATACTGATTTCATTTCCTTTGAATATACACCCAGTACAAGGGTTGCTAGACCAGCACTTTAATAAAAACCCAAATGTCAGTCCTGGTAGCATATCTCTATAATCCCAGTGACCCAGGAGGCTGGGGCAGGAAGACCCCAAGTCTGAGGTCAGCCTGAGCAACTTAGTGAGACCCTGTTTCAATATAAAATAAGAAGGGCTAGGAGTGCAGCTCAGATAGAGCATTTGCCTAGTATGGGTATGACTTTGGGTTCAGTTCCAAGTACTGCAAAAAATAAAGATATTTCAAACCAAGCAAACATCCATCCTTATGGGTACACAGTCTACAGTTGTCCAGAACTTTTTTGCCCTTCAGCAAACAAATACTGGTCAAGGTAATGACTAGTAGAGATCCTGCCACGTCATGAAGATGAGCTCTGCTATGCTCTTAGATCCCATCAGACCTTCCTAGGTGAGGGGACAGTGACTATACACTGGCATACACTTCCTAGTCAAAGTAGAAGTTGACATCAGAGTGCACTATGATTTAATTTTTTTCCTTTTTTTTAAAATTGGTACCAGGGATTGAACCCAGAGGTACTTAACCACTGAGCCACATCCCCAGCCCTTTTTATTTTTTATTTTGAGCAGGGTCTTACTAAAGTTGCTTAGGGTATAAGTTGCTGAGGCTGGCTTTGAACTTGTGATCCTCCTGCATCAGCCTCCCAAGTTGCTGGGATGACAAACGTGTGCCACCACGCCTGGCTCATTTTCTTTTAGTAAATGGCCAAAAATGTTGAGATTAAAACAATTACATCTCAGTTTGAAAATCTCAAGAGAAAAATGAAAAAAGAAACTTTAAACTCCTCCAAACCTCCAAGGCCTAAACTGCTGACACTCCTCTAAGACCCCCAAAGGCAAGGATGCTACTCATCTTGTCCAGATGTCAGGGTACGAAGCAGAACGTACGAATGGAAACAGTGTGAGCCCCAAATTGCTTGACTTAGAAACAAAGCTGACACCAGAGTCCATGTGTGATTTCTTTTTTTTTCTAGTTTTTTAAATGGCAAAAATGGCAAAAAAAAATTTTTTTAAATGGCAAAAATGGCAAAAAAAATTTTTTTTTAAATGGCAAAACAATTTTTGAGCTATGGACTCAAAAGCTTTGAAATGATAAGAACTGCCACTGTGTCTT
>PVKS010013438.1:27144-50908 GCA_004027875.1 Aplodontia rufa | reverse complement strand
TGAAATTGAGTTAACTAATTTGGAGTCAGATGGGAGGGGGGTAATGCAGGTAAAATTAGGAGGGAGGTTTATGTATACCAATTATGTACAGTGAGAAAGTGGAGGACTTGAGAAGGTTTTTGTTATAGAAAGAAGAAGACTATGCTAAGGGGAAAACAGTCAAAGTGGCAATTTTCTACCTCAGAATCTCTCTGAAATCAGGTCCATTAATTGAATATTTAATTTTATAAAAAGTATACAAAATTTTAAATAAAAGTGTACAAGTGATTTGAAATATATTATTGACTTGTTTTTGTAAGCCAGGTGTTTGGAGATCTCTATAATAAGTTCTTAACTTTTTATGAAAGGAATCTTTCCTGTATATGTAAATATTCTCCTTTATATATTTAGTATTTATAAATGTGTTCAAAATGCATTATGCATCAATTTAAGGTGCTGCTCTTATTGTATATTAATTGTTATTTCCAAAACTAACATTAAAAGGAACATAGTTCCTTCAGGGTGCAAATAGGTGTATTGTAAAAGTGTTCTATATTCAGTTAAGTTCAGAAGGCATTGGGTTACCCCAAGTTAAATAAGATTTTTAATGCAACACTGCTCAGAACTTTTACTATGCAAATATGGATTTTTATTCTCCAAGAGAAGGATATGGTACACAATGTTCTCCAAATTAATTTGACCACAGAGCTATTTTTTTTTCGCAAAGCACCAATAAACATCCACCAGAACTAATGTTCTATGAAACATGGTTTAGAAAAATCTCTGCACATTCTTTAGTAGAATTCTCATGATTAGAATGATAGTTAGCAAAAATGAACTCATAAGATTCAGTTAGAAGTCATCCTAGAGGCCATTTAGTAGAATCTCCATGAAGAAAATAATATAAATAGCACTTAAGAAAGATGGTCTTCCAAGTTTGAAGTCTGTTTCATGATAATGCATTGCAAGTGAATTCTATCTATTCTTAATCATTTCTTCCATTTTTTAAGCCCCAGTAAAGCTGCTTCCTCCCTCTTCTACATCACAATCCTTCAAATATTTGAAGACAGCTTGCATGTCTTGTACTATATCCCTTTTTCTTCTAGGTAAATATACCCCATTCATACACTCTGCATATAGAGGTTTTGAACTCCTCCTCATCAGCTGTCTGTCCTTGGGTGCACAAGAGTCAATGTCCCTCTAAAAATGGCTTATTTGACTCAACATAATTGTTCAACATTGTCTACTGAAGCTTGCATACTTAATGACATTAGTTCTTATTTGGGCTGTTATTCTTTTCATATAAGCATATTTTCAGGTGCCATCTATTTGCTTCTGATCGAGAAAAATGCAGCTATCAGCAAGCAAGATTTCCCCATATATACTTAAAACCTTTTTTTCAGTTAAATTACTTTGGTAATCCATTCTCATTGCAGCCAAGAGAATTCCATACTATGGACTACCTTAGAATACAACTTTATATCCTTCTGCAGTGATCAAATAATTTGTTAGCTACAAAAAAAGGAATGTATTTCTATGTTTAAAATAGCTGTTAAGTGGTTTTTGCTCTACTTTATACTTACAAAGCAAAATAACTACACTTATAATTCATGCTATATGCATTTTATGTGCTTATACCTTCAATTTTAAAAAGTGAAGAAATAAACATTTAACTAGTAAGATTTCTGTTACTAAAAATTTCAGTCACTTTTTATGTTTCACTGGGTTTCTCTTTCCCTCTTGTCCCCTCTTAAATAAGTCCTTTTTATTTTTTATTCAGGGAAGGAAAACAATAGTCAGTTTTTCTGCTTCAATAGGAGAGTGTTGTCTTATTTACAACACTAAAGGGAGAAAAGGCATTTACTTTGGATGAGGGCCAACATATTTGCAAAAGCTACAAAGATTTGCTCAATATTATATCACTGAATAATTATTTTTCCTATGCTCTTATAAATCCCTTTTGCCAAAAAGAAAAAAAAAAGAAAGAAAGAGTTAATGAGATTGCAGTGTTGTAGGAGTAGTGCAAAAACAATGTAGGTAAAGGTGTAGAAAAAAATTAGTTCTGAAGTATGGGATAATTGTAGAGGGCCTTGGGCAAAAAACAAAACATAGATGTGCAGGAGTCATAGCACATCTTGTCTTCACTTGTCTTTGTTAGTGCAAGTGAAAAGGTTAATGCCGTTCAGTTCCATCAACACAGAGTGAGGAACTATGGCACCTTTGAATTCTAAAGTTACCTACAGTGCAACTGATTTAATTCCTGTGAGAACAGTACTATTTACAAGTTTGCTCAGGAAAATAAATGTCAATTAACTAAGGGCACCTATTCCTGTTACAATTCTTTCTCTTTCGCTCTCTCCCCCACCCCCTCTCTCTCTTTCTCATTATAGACCAGTTTTTCAAAGATAATTTTTACTTACAAAAATTCACTGTTATTTGAAGCTCTCCTTTGGTTGAAATGAAAATTATCAATATGCTGACCTAAAGAATCAAGTCCTCTCTGGACTCAGCATTATCAAATGTTACATCATCCTTAAAAGCTGAAATCTGACAATCTTTAGCATTTTTTAGTTTTCTGTCCTAATATCTGATTACATTTCTGGCTTTCAATATTCACAAATAATGAGATAGTTTTTAAGTGTAAAAATACTTAAATGTGTGTATGTGTGCATGTGCTTGAACTATGTAATTCCAGACATTGAGCCATTAGGAAATAGCTTTTCCACCCTTCTTGCTTCAGTTTCCTGTCCCTGTATCCTCCCTCCTACTTTGTTACTACCCACCCCATTTTCTAAATGTTTTCCCCCTGTGTCCTCATAATGTCCTGGGACCCTTCAGTTTCTCCTGTGCCAATCTCTCAGTCCTCATTTTCTTCAACACTTTCCATTCAATTAAAGCTGAGTTTATACCATGCTGGGAAATTCCTCTGATGCTCTTCAGGAGGAGGGTTCACAACAGGAATGGAACTCAGGACCAGCCTGAGTTAGGGAGCAGGGAGTAGGGAGCTGACCCATGCAGCCACCATGCATGGACCCAGGCCTCATGTCTGGATCCTTCAGGCATATGCAGGACAGCCACACCCAGGATACTCTCTGGTCCCAACCCACTCAGTCACTGCATGGGTAGCCACCCAACCACAGCCCATACACACCAGGTTCAGACATATTGGGATCATAACCACTGTCAAGGATTTCCGGTCCCATCACAGTGTGCAAAAGGCAAATTCTGGGCCATCACAAGACCCCAGGATCCAGCAAAACACCCCAGCTGCTGCACTTCTAAAATCCATTGGGCTGCACCACACCCCCAACAGATTTCAGATCAACACCCTGGAGTCTAGATCCAAAAGGTACAGCAAAATTAAGTTCCAGGCAGATGCATCTTTCTGGAAGAAAGTTGTTGTCAGAAGGGTGGTGTCTGACCTTAACATTTGACTATCAAGGAAGAAGCACCCGCAAACCTGCCTACCTTCACCAGAGGGAAATTCTATTCAAAGATCCAGAAGATTATAAAAAATGAGGAATCAAAATAGAAAAGGTTCACCTCAAGGGCACAACTCCCCAAACAAGGAACACATGGACAGGGAGTGAGATGAAAACCCAGAAATAGTTATCAGCAATCTGATTACTAAAAGGAACAATGAACTAAAAGAAGATTTAATGAAAGGGATTAAGTGAAAAAAAACTCAAGAAATGAAAAAACTCTATTATCAAAGAAATAGACATTGAAAAATGAAGTAATGGAGCTAAAATCCATATCAGAATGATGATGGAATAATTTAATAGTAGACTAACCTCAGTAGTAAAGAGAACCTCAGCTCAGGAAAAAAGAACTTTTGACAATGAAGATAGGCTGAGTGAGATTGAGTGCATGGATGACAAAAAAGAAAAATCTCACAGAACATGAGCGGAATATTCAAAATGGTTGGGATGAAATCAGAAGGAACAATCTAAGAGTAATTGTGATACAGGAAGAAATTAAAAGACAAATGAATGGTATAAAGAACATTCTCATTGAAAAAGTTAAAGAAAAATTTTCATATATCAGAATAGAGTCTGAAATGCTCATCCATGAAGCATACAGGACACCAAATAGGCCTAATCAATTGAAAAACTCACCTAGACAGCATATTCAAAATGTGTAACAAAGAAATCAAAGAAAAAAACATTAAAAGTGGCAAGAGAGAAACACCAAATCTCATTCAGAGGCAAAGCAATAAGGATTACATCTGATTTTTCAGCTCAGACTCTAGAAGCAAGAAGATCATGGAAGGAGATCTTTTAATGTCTAAATGACCACAACCTTCAGCCGAGAATGCTATGTCCAGCAAAACTCAGCTTCAAACCTCATGATAAGATCAAACTTGCAGCACTCACAACAGAGAACCAGATTTACAAGGAATTCTCAAAGATAAATCCCAGATAGAAAAACAAGAAAACAATACTCAAAACCCACAAAGAGAGGAAATTCAATACCAGCACATGCTAAGAAAAGACAACCAAGACAGCAGAGAACTCACTAATAAAACACAAAGACTATGAAACACAACCACATAACTATCACTGAATGTGAATGGTCTCATTGGACCAATCAAAAGACACAGGTTAGTGGATTGGATCAAGAAACAAAATCCAATAATATGTTGCTTTTAGAGACCCACCTTACAGTCAATGACATCCACTGATTGAGGGTGAAAGGATGGAAAAAAATCTGCAGAGCATGCATCCCAAAAAAAGCAAGCTGGAGTGTAATAGTTATATCAGACATAGTAGACTTCAAACATAAATTAAAAGACATAAAGAAGGCCTCTACATCCTAGTAAAGGGAGCAATACAAAAGGAAGATCTAACCATAGTACATACATGCTCTCCAAATACCAATGCCTCCAACTATGTGGAAGAATTATTCTATGACATAAAACCACTTGTAGATCTCAACACGATAATAATGGGAAAATTCAATACTTCTTTATCATCAATACACAGATTGTCAAAGGAAAAAACACTAAGGAGATCTTCAATTGAAACAACTTTATAAACCAAATGGACTTAATTGACATCTGTAGAATATTCCACCCAAATTAGCTGAGTTTACCTTCTTCTTAGTAGCACATGGATCCTACTTCAATATAGATCATATTCTAGTTCACAAACAAAATCGCAGCATATAGAAAAAAGTAGATATTATTCCATGTATCCTATCAGACCATGATGCTGTATCCCTAACAACTAGCAAAAGTCATAAGAGAAAACACACATACACATGGAGAATAAATAATTCCCTTTTAGATGAAGGATGGATCCAAGAAGACATAAGAGCAGAAATCAAGAAATTCTTTGAAGTGACTAAGAATAAGAGACAACATATCAATATATTTGGGAAAGCATGAAAGCATGCTCAAGGGGTAAATTTATAACATTGAGTGGCTACATTAAATATGAGGAGAGAATTTGAATAAATAAGCTTATGTTCCACCTCAAATCCCTACAAAATTACAAATAACCTAAGCCCAAACCCATCAGAAAACAGGAAATAATCAAGATTAGAGCTGAAATCAATGAAATTAAAACCAACAACAACAACAATAATAAAAACAATAGATGAAACAAAGAGCTGGTTCTTCAAAAAATAAATAAATAAAATTGACTGAACCCTAGACAATCTCACTAAAAGAAGGAGATAATTGAAGCAAATCAATAAAATCACCAATGAAAGGGAGTGATCACCACTGACCAAATGGAAATCAAACACATTGTTAGAACATACTTTGAAAAACTATATTCCACTAAATTAGATAATCTGAAAGACATGGACAAATAAATAGACACTTATAACATTCCCAAATTGAGGCAGGACTATTTTGAAATCCCAAACAGCCCAATAACAGGTATTAAAATGCACATAGCAATTAAAAACCTTCCAAAGAAGAAAACCCGAGGACCTGATGGACTTACTGCTGTTTGACCACACCTATGAGGAGGAGTTAACACCTACCTCTCCTTATTAAGCTACTCCTAGAAATTGAAAAGGAGGGAACTCTCCCAAATACTTTTCATGAGACAACCATAACTCTGATACCAAAGCCCAACAAAAACACATCAAAAAAAGAAAACTATAGAAAAATATCCCTGATATTTGATTATAAATTATAGTTACCCCCACATTGCATACCCATCTCTTGATTCTTCTATATTACATCCCTATAACAGATATAAATGTTTCTCTCTCTCTCTCTCTCTCTCTCTCTCTCTATATATATATATATATATATATATATATATAGGTATGTTCAACTATGTTTGCAAAAATTTTACAGTATATTGGTAGCACTGAAGTTATATTTTTATAGCTTTATGTTATTTCATGAGGCTTCGTAATATATTCACACATTGTTAATTAAAATTTATGCAAACAGTTTAATTGGTGCTTTAAATTTTATGGATTTTAAGTGCATAAAGTATGAGTATTCATTCTAATATTTCTTTTCTAATATTAGTATATAAAATGCCCTTTTTTGGCATTTGCTTTGGGTCTTGGGCTCAATAATACTGAGAATGCAAAGTGATTTCTTTGTTCTCAATAAAGTCCTTATTGACTTCCTTTTTTCTTATTTTCACAGCCACCTAACTGACCATTCAGTGTCTGGTCTCTTCCATCTTTCTTGTTGATCCTTCATTCACCAAGATTGCTTTATTTTTTTTTTCTTGTCCTTATCTTTTAATAGGTCTTTCTGCTTTTCTAGACTGGTTTCCTTCACTCCTTAGGAAGACTATAAAAGCATATATTCTTATATTAGAGTATACAATGATACACATCTTACTCTTTTTTAGCAATGGAGAATACAGTATGCATTACACATTTTTCTTTGAGAGAATAATTTGAAGAATGCCATTTTTCTTCCTGTATAATAAAGACTTCTATGAGGCAATAATAACAGTGAAAGCCAAAAATGATAGACATAGGGAAAAAAGTAAGGGAGGGAGAAGCAGGAGAGAGGGGAGAGAAAAAGAAGGAAAGAAAGGAAGAAATGAAGAAAGAAAGGTGGAGATAGGAAAGGAGGGGAGAAGGAAGGAAGGAAGGAAAGGGAAAATATGGAGTTAAATCACTGAGGTGGTCTACAAGCAAGTTTTCTCTATTTTAAGTGTGTACTTCATGCCATCAGAGGTCATAGAAGTGAATGAATACACACACCAAATTGTGCATCCCTCTGGAGTTGAGCAAACCGCCTACATACCTCAAATTCACCTTGGACTCACATTATTGTCACTTTTTCAGCAGAATGATAGCAAAGTTAGGAGATGCATGTCTAAATGCCAGGAAATAGCAAACACAGCTAAGATTGCTATTAAGGTAATGAGGATTATTTTCCCCATCATGAGTGACATAAATGAGGTGAGCATGATGTTTAGAGACTGATGTGTCCCCAGGAACTCTCAGTATCATTGACTGCCTGCTTGCTTAATGTTAATTATGTTATTTTGATATGTTTTGTTAATTAAATCTCTTCCTATAATGTTATGAGTTATAGTGCAACCACTATAACTATATGTAACAAATATCTCTTTGAATAGCAGAAGCAAAAATGTCCTGAAAAGGCAGTATTCTAAACAATTAAGGCATTTACACAAGAGTGCCATTATATGAGCAGTTTAGATGTGTTCCTTCACAAAGTCATCATTTCTAAAAAATTCTGGGTGAATTAATCATTGTAGCACTGAGATTGTAAGCTGAAGGAAATCTGAAGAGAACATTTTATAGTCAACATGTACATGTATATTTGTGGATAGGAACGAGGAAATGCTTGGAAAAGATATTAAATGTCATCAGTCTGGGCTGGAGTGGTGGCTCCATGGTTACAGCGTTTGCATGGTATATACAAGTACAAGGGTTCAAACCCCAGCACCCACGTACACAACCAAGTTTCAGAGCAATGATAGCCATGTGAAAAACTCAAAAAAAAGTTTCTCTCTCTTTCTCTCTCTCTTTCTCTGTCCTTCTCTCTTAAAAAAAAAATGTCATTATTGCTTTATTTGCCTCCAGGAACAAGAGACAAGAAGTTGGAGACTAGCAGACACCCAAAAGCCCCCAGACAAATGGTCTGTGTTAAGTCAGCTTTTTGTCACTGTGACCAAAATACCTGACAAGAACAACTTAGATGAGATTTATTTTGGCTTGCAGCTCCAGTGGATTCACTCAGTGGTTGCCTGGCTCCAGGGTAGAACATGATGGTGGATGGGTATAGTAGAGGAGAGTGCTCAGCTCATGGTAGTCAGAAATAGAGAGGGGAGTGACCCAGGGAGAAGATAAAGCCTTCCTGGGCATATGCCCAGGGACCCACTTCTTCCAACTAGGTCCCACCTCACTGTCATCGATTTAGCCCCCTTGTGTTCATTCCACTGATTGGTTCTATCTGAACCTTGATGTATTGGGGAGCATGTTTTCAATACCCCCTCAAGGTCGCATCTGAATCATCTTGGTACTTTGTTCTTTGTCAATCTTGAACTCTGCTAGTTGGAGTTTCCTTTAAGTATCCCTCCAATCCTCTAGGCTATAAATGACACAATTTTAAAAATAAATAAAATAGAGGCTGGACTGGTGGCTCAGTGGTAGAGCACTTTCCTGGCATGCACGAGGACCTGGGTTTGAGCCTGAATGCCACATACACAACTAAGTATCTGAAAACAAACAAACAAATAAAAAAGATGAAAAACTAAAATTCTTTCCCTCTTTAAAAATATAAATAAATGAATAAAAAATTTTTATGGAAGTGGGAAGAATTGAAGTTGTGTGGGGAAACATTACTAAGAGTAGGAACCATTGTGAGGTCCCTTTTTCCTACTTTATCTATTATTTTCAAATGAAATCAATTTATTCTGAAGTTTGAGATGCCAGAACATTCCCACTGGGATTACAATGTCCTGGAGCATTATGTGTACTTCCTAACAAGAATTCTAATTCAAGTGTAATGCAGAAACCTTGAAACCTCTTGTTACTTTAGCAATGTGGTAAGAAGTACATACAAGGCCGTTATGGATAAAGTCTGGGGAAACAGACCAAATGGAAAGGGACAGCCTGGACCTTTACCTTTACAAAGAATACTCCCTATTATTACAAAAGGAATTTCAAGTCATTTTGGACTATTCATCTCAAATGAATTAATATTCCAGTGAGAATTGACTGCCATTGTTTTCAGGTTAAAACTTCACCGTACCATCTTAGTTGTTAGGAGGTAAGGATCTGGGGCCATCTTCCTGGATTCAAGTACTGGCTCCACTATGCTCTAGCTCTGTCACATTGAGCCAATGATATACCTCTCTGAGATTCAATTTCTTCATATCTGTAGTGGGGATACTGATAGTAACTATGTAATAAAACTATTCTGAGGATTAAAAAAGTCAACATATTTTAACATTTAGAATAGGACCTGCCACAGAGTTAAACATTCAATAAAAGTTCATTGCAAATTTCTCCATTCATATGATTGTTCAACACCTTCTGAAATTAGTAGCACATAAAAACTTTAGCTTCTAAGGTTGTCCCAATCCTGTCTTTACTATTAGCTGTCAGTCACTGGAACACTGTAGTCAATGCTCTCCATTTCTTGTAATTTCCTCAAGTTTTCACCTTACACACATGCACACACACACACACACACACATTTCCTTTCTTCTGTCCATTAACTATCATTGGACCTTTCCTTTTTGTAGTAATTATATCTTTTTCAAAAGATGAAAGATGAAGGTAGGTTTAGGAAAAAGGGTTTAAGATCATCATATGCTGAAAATATCCTTCAGTCAAGTTCATTCAAGACTTTTTCAGCATTTTTTCACTTAGTTTCTACATTGTAACATGAGATAATTGTGCCCTTCAAAGGACTGTCCTGAATAGTATATATATGGCAGTGTACACACACACACACACACACACACACACACACTCACTCACCACTGCTGTTCTCCCCCAGTGGGTTGGGAGACTAGTTCCAGGGTCCCCAATAAGTACCCAAATCTGTGCATACTCAAGTCCTTTATATAAAATTCTATAGTATTTGTGAATAACCTGTGCCCATTCTCCCATATACTTTAAGTCATTTCTAGATTACTTAAAATACCTAGTGTAATATAAATGTTATGTAACCAGCTGTTATACTGTATTGCTTAGGGAATGATGACGTGAATTTAACCTCTGTACATGTTCAACACAGAAATATTTTCCCACTATGTTTAGTTAAATCTATGGATGTGTGACATAGATATGAAGGGCTTACTCTGTGTGTGTATAAATATATATAAATTATGATATTTTATATATAAAATATTCTAATAAACAGGCTATGGTTTGGATGAGGTTTGTTCCTGCCAAAACTCAGGTTGAAATTCATTGCTGATATAGCAGTGTTGGAAGGTGGACCTGAAAGGATTAATATCTTATAAGAACTATCAGTATTTGCAAGCTTGGGTCATTATGTGATATTTGATGCCCTTTGTCCCTTCTTTTACACAGGTGCCCCTTCTACCATGTGGCCCTTGCCAGCAGTTGAGCAGATACTGATAACTATAATTGAACTTCCAGATTCCAGAACTATGAATGAAATAAACCTCTTTCTTTATCAATCATCCCATCTCAATCATTCTATTGTGTCCACAGAAAACAAGCTAAGACATAGCCTCACAATAATTGTTGGCACTGCTATCCACTAGTACAAATTCTCTTAACTTCAATTCATATTTGAATAAGATAAAATAGTGGGGATACTCATTTATACTTTGAAGATAAACATATAATAATTTTCTTCCTGATTATTTCAATATTTTTGATCTTTCTTCAAAACATTCAAATATATTTTTGTAATTATTGTACATACAAATTCACATTTATATTGATTTTTTGGGTGTGGCCAAAGTCCTTAGGTATGTACAGTCCTTTCTTCAAGAACCAAAATTGAAGATTCTGACATCACAGGTGGAAAATCTTTATGGATCTGTATTAATATAACTAAAGAAATTACACAGAAAAACAGAAAGCAGAAACAGTTAAGTAAAGGATAAGCAGATCATGAAGAGTATGCTAAGGAAGGAAGAAGCCATGTCAGAAGAAAGGGATTCTGTGAGCACTAAAAACGCCAGACTGAGTCATGGCAACCAGAAAGAGAAGTGAAGACCAGGCCATGAACAGGCTTTGATGTGTAATTCTTAACCTGTACTCTTTAAATTCCAGGAAACTTAATTTGCTAGCGTGCCAGGTAAGGTGGACAATATTCACAAATTTAATTTTAATAGCAACAATAATGTATAATTATTAATAAATATCTCATTGCCTTCTTAAACCTAAACAGAAAGTCAAAGAAAACTGCAAATCTGGTACAAATAAAAGTGTCCTCCTTTGAAATGAGCTGTCTACCAGTCTTTTACTCGTGCCAAACTTCTTAATAGAGTAATTAACAGTCGTTGATTTCCCATTTATATTAGCATTGACCTGCAATCCACTATATAATGACATCTGTCCCCGTATTGTAGTGAAACTACTTACTGTATGGTTGCTAATAACTGTCTCATTGCAAAACCTAATCAGTGATCTTTTTATAAATTTTTGTTCATACTTTCTAAAGCTTTTTTTACTTCACTTAACAAAGTCAATCTTATTGAAACTCTCTAATTCCTAGTTTCCATGACCATTCTCTGGCATCTCTGACCATTGTGTCTAGCTCTCTCCATGTACTCTACCCTTCCTGATCTGATGGCACATTGAGCTCCTTCCTCTACTTGTTTTCATTGAGTAAGCTTATCCACTCTCAGGACATTCATAGTCCTAGATGCTGAAAATACCAATCATCAGGATCAGGAATCAGCTAATTATGGTCTATAAGTTGAATCTGACTTGCCACCTTTTTGTAAATAAATTTTATTGGAAAACAGCCATACCAATTCATCTGTCTATGGCTGTTTTCATATTACAAAGGCAGAGTCGAACAGTCACAACAGAGAACACACACACCCCTCAAAGCTGAAAATATTTACTGCCTGGCTATTTATATATATTTTAAAATTGCCAACATCTGATCTAGATCTTAAGGTGAAGGTTTCAGTCTAATATACCAAATTATCTAAAAGAAATATTGACTTTGAAAATAGCTAAATCCAGATGTTCAACCAATTCTTCCTTCTGCACTCTTTTTTCTCCTCATTGGTAATCTATGTTTAATAAAACACGAAATGTGGGACTCACTCTAGACTCTGTCCTTTTCATCATTTTATATCACATTGATCACCAAGCCCTGGTTAATATCCAGACAAATTCAGTGGTAACTCGGGTTCTTAGTTATGCTTCTCATGGTTGCTGGTAATGATTTTTCATCAACAATAGCATATGTGTCACCCCACCATTTCTCCAGAAAAAGGACATGCTGTTTATCCTGCTTCTCATTGCATTCCACTTGAATGAACTGAGCCCCAGTCAGCCAGGTTTCCATGGATTCCACAGTTTCAATGATTCAGGTTTTCATAACTATAACACATGGAGTGAGAGTTAAATATACCTGGGGGCATCGATACAATATAGAATGGAAAGTCTGTTGTGGAGGGTGGGACCTAACTGGGCTGGAACACACTCTGATAGCAAAACACAATGAGATTAATGCTCAAGTTAGGGGTGTCAACTGCCTGTTAAGAGTCAGAAAAGCCATTGCAGAGGAAATGACATCCGAAATAAATCTTAGAATATGAGAAAGAAATTGTCAGTAAATGTGATACAGTCTAAGCATGTACAAAGGCTAGAATGAAATGAAGAACTATATCTTTGGAGAACGGTCGGCATTCTGTAAGGTTGAAAATGGGTTAGATGGGCTATTTGCAAAAATTTAGGCTGAAAAGAAAATTTAATCCTAGATGTGAAGTTTTTTGTTGTTGTTCACTTGCTGTTTTTGTTGCTTTTCATCTTCATGCTTAAATGATTAGAGTTCCTAATAAAAATACTGAGAAGCCTAATAAGGAAGATAAACATTGGATATATGTTGATGAAAAGCATTTATAGTGACAACTTAAAAGGTGAGAGCATGTCACAGTGAGGAAAACAGCTTGTTACAGGCAATAGAAGACCATTGCAATAATCTATTAAGGGAAATTATTTGCTTAAACTAAGTCAGTACCAGTGGGAACAGGTTTTGAGAAGTATTTTTGAGATGTACCTACAAGCCTGAGATGAAAGTTGATAGCAACTGGAGGAGAGGAAGATAAGAATAGGACCAAGCTGATGGAGTAGCTAATAGTGCTATTAAGGAAGACATTAATGTTCCGCAAAAGAAAGAAAAGGCTTTGGGAGCAAGAGTATAAGCTTATTTGGGGATATGTTGAACTTGAAATGCCAGAACAATCAAGATGACTGATGAAAACATGCAGGAGACAATCAGAAATGTTGGTGTAGATTCTGCAATAAAAACAAGAAAAAGAAAGCATACTCATACATTGAAAAATACACTGCATCAGCTTAAAAACAACTAACCAATGAATAGGCCATCCTCATTTCTGAAATGCTAGCATGAAATACTTATTTTTTGAGATGGACAAAAGCATTCTTAATAGATTCCTTATCAAATTGAATAACTGTGCTAAGTAGCATTAATCAATTGGCATGCATATGCTATCTTGAACTATCTTCCTGATAAACTTCAGTCATTTAACTAAGGTTTTAAAAACACAGACTCCAGGACACAGAGTCTGGTGCATAAATGAAAAACGTTTAGAACCATGAGATCCCACCAGGCAAGTTGAACACGGCAGCATACCAAAGTGGAGAGGCTAGGCGTACACCTGGGGAGGAAAAGGGAAGCAGAAAAACCAGGCACAGGGTCAGAAAAAAGTCAAAACAGGAATTGAGCAAAGGCAAGGCCTACTCATTTCCAAGGTAGACCAGTTCTCTGAACGCTTCAATCATCTGTTTTTGCCTCTATCCTTGGATCCCTTTTCAAACTTCTTAACATGGCCTATAATGCCCATGCCTTTAAAAACATTCAGGAATTGAAAACCAACTAGCCCAATTCTCTTAATTATTCTTTCAATTTTATAACCAACGTGTTGAAAAATGAGCTTTTAGAAAGAAATGTTTTATGGTAGCTTTAAATAATGCAGAAGACTCTCCAAACATTCCCTATAATACACAGTTCACTGCATTTTAGCTCCTTACAAATGCTTTAAAATCTCATCTATCCTAGCTATTTTTTCCTAATAACTTTTTTCCTCATGTTCATTTTCTTCAGCCCTTAAGAGATTAGGGAAAGGGTTGGATAGTAACCATTTGATTGTATCAATCCACGTTTTCTGAATCTCTGGCTGATATTTTAATGCTCAAACTGTAAAGCAATACTCTGTGTTTTTATTTCTTTTTAATTTTTTAAAATATTACACTCTAGACCTTAAAATGATTTCTTCATTGACATGACTAGAAATATAACACTGATATAAGAAAAAATTGTTCCTATTTGAGATTACTACACAAGGAGGAAGTGCAGAAATGAAGGAGAAAAATAGCAAAGAGCAGATGTATTCCAAAGGAAAAAAAAGCAGACTACTGCTATTTTTATTAGATATTCAAATTTTTAAAGTTTTGACTCTTAATTGTTAAGTGAACCAATAATTCTATTCTTACATCTGCAATGTATTTATCTGTAAAGATTTAATAAAATAACTTCTAATTCCTGGTTCATCACATTAAAACTTATGACAAAAGTCTTTGACAAATTATACATATATATATACACAATACAAATATATATTCATAAGTGTATAAATGTATATAAGTATATATGTGTATATGTGTGTTTGCAATGTTCAGTTATCCAAACAGTAAGGAAAATATAGTTTATAATTTGAGATAAGAAATATAACTTACATTTATTTTTATTTATAGACTGTTGCTAATTATAAATATATGCTTGTGTGTGTATCTTTCTAAAATTAATTCTGCAATAATTTGGGGGTGATAATGTTGACTTTAATACATTAAAGAAGACTAAAACACCTTTTCTTTCATCAAGACTGTTATTTTGCTACCTTTATTTCAGGAAAACAAAGGGGTACAATTTTCAGATTCTAGCATTTTTATATTAGAATGTATATTAAATTGATGTTATTAACAAGCAACAATTTTTCCTTCTAGTGTGTCTAATAATGTTCTCAGATTCAAAAAAATCCTTTACTAATTAATGTTGTTTCTTTGAAAACAGAGAAAATAATGTGACCTAGTAACAGTTACCCAAATATCCCTCTCTTATTATGAGTAAATAGGAGTTTACTATAGGTGTGATTTTTTTTTTATCTAAGTTTGTGTAAGTCTTACAAAAACTATGTAGGCAACCAATTTCCAAAGATTTTTCTAAGGCAAGAGTCATTTTAGGCAACACTGGATAAAAATACAGGGACAGCTCAGGTGAGTAACATGTGGTCTAATGTCATGGCTCCTGCCACCGGCAGACCACTCAGTCAGCTCTGCCAGTTCTAACTGCCACACGCTCACACATGCTTTTCGTGTCTCCATTTGGTCTCTCTCAAGACATAGCATGGGTTTAAAGAGGTTTCCTTGCCTCCTTTGAGTTTTCTCTGTGTACCCTGTAAGTGGCAAACCTGATAAGAGAACAGCAAGACCTCAGTAGTTGGTCTAATCTTGTTAAAAATAAGGATGTCATCAAATCCTATTCCTAACTATTAGTCAGTTTTCAAGGTTTTTGAGTAATCCTCCTTTCTCTATTTTAGCATTTAGTGTGTTTCTTAATGTGTTACAATTTACTTTTTAATGAATCCTCTTAATCTCTTTTAAAGATCTGGGAATACATATGTCATAAAGACCTGCTGTGGTAGGAACTCAGAAGGATGGATATTTTAGGGACCTAGAGCTTTGTCTGCTGTGCTACCATCCACTGATGAATGTACACTGTGAAAACAAGAAGGATTTATCCTGTATCTTCCATACATATCATGAGAAGAAAAAATATGATTAATCAGCCATAAGGTAAAATTAGGCAGTGGATTCCCTCCAAAACAGGTTGAATTATATTATCCCAAACTGATGAAATAGCAAATAAGTTTTCATTTAAAAATTTATTGGCAAATAAATTTAAAAATGATACCTATAACCAAAAACAAACGAGGACATTTTGCTTAGAACTCACATTATTGGAAGATTATAGAAAAATAAATGCACAGCTAAGAAGAGTGAAGAGTTCTATGAAGTGGAAAGCCATAGCTTGAAAAGATGACTTCGAAGTACATATTAGGGCTGGAGTGGTGGCTCAGCAGTTATGATGCTTGCCTGGCATGTGTGAGTATGTGAGTTCGAACCCTACTACCACGTACACAATGAAGTCTCAGAGTAATGACAGCCACATGAAAACTAAATAAAAGTGAGTCACGTACACAATGAAGTCTCAGAGTAATGACAGCCACATGAAAACTAAATAAAAGTGAGTCTCTCTTTCTCTCTTTCACTGTCCCTCTCTCTTTAAAAAAAGTATATATTAATTAAAATTTAATTATTAAAATTATAATATACTTTGTAAGGAAATAGTGGCCATGTTACATAAGAATATTCATTTTATAATACAATAGCATTATTAAATTTTAGAAATCATCATTCTGTGACCGGTACCAACTTGTATTTATGTTAAAATTATCTCTGGTTTCATCCTTACTAGTCCAAAATGAAATGTTCGTATATCTGCACATGTGTATACACTCATTCCACACCAAAAGCAAAGTATAAGAAACTAGAAAAGAACAGGGAACCATTCTACCTGTTACGTGAGATCAAAGAAGGACCTTTTCCCTGAGTTTGTTTTTAGAAAGAAACTGGATGGATGTTAACAAGACATTTAGGAGATTCAGCTGGAAGAAGGGACTGAGGTAGTGAGTGGTGCGAGGTTTGCATGTGAAGGACAGGGTCCTGAGCCACCTCGAGCTCCGAAAGCCAGTGTTCATGGATGAACTTAATATGCATGTTGGCAATGTCTGTCTTCACAGGATGACTTTAATTTTAGTATATATTTTATAGGTAGCCAATCTCTGGAGAACACTCCAAATCCGTGTTAATCAAGGTGTAGGTAGTTGCTTCAGCTCTAGCTAAGCATGATCCTTAAGAAAGGGCTCCCCTACACTGAGCTCTGCTTTCCTCTAGCCTCTTCCCCTCAACGAAATGGTAAGAGTTCAGCTGACAACAGGGTAAACAGATTATTGTGTTATTGCTGGCTGATTGCCGGAGTTATTTTGGAGCTTCATAATTCATTTAAAGAGATTTTTGACATTTATGAAATGACTTCTATAATCAACTGACAGTGCAATATCCTATAATTGTTCAATTAAAAATGACTACTAGTGCAGTCATTTATTAGTAGAATCAGATAATTGTCTTGCCACTAAAGAGTACTTCTCACTTTGCACATCAAATGAAAATGTTTGAGTATAAATCTGTGACACAGCAGCCAAAGTCCTGGGGATTTTCAAGTGCATATGTAATTACTACAGACCTCTGAAGTAAATATGGTTTAATGTGATAATCTTAAATGGATTGTGTGTGAGCCTTACAAAATACTTTTCTGTATAAACCAGAGCATCTGTCAGAGAGGATAGGAGTTCATTTCCTACCAATATGAGGTCCATGATGTTCTTTCCAATGTGTAGCTTAACATGTGTTCTTAGGACAAGGGACAGCATGCTTTTGCCTCCATTCTCATTTTTATTTTTCTTCCTCTTGAAGGTGAAACTGATTACCAAGGTAAGGAGCCAGGAATGGTTGCATCGATAGATCAGATTCATCTGAAATATTCCGTTATTGGGGATAGTGTGCAGAAGCTTGACTCCCAGACCCAAACCTAGATAGGAACACGGATCCCAGGACACGACACGACACACGTGCATGCATGTACATGCACAAACACAAAGCTGTTTCAAATGCTGAATTTCTCTGAAATAAAACACTTTGACTCACATTATCACAAGCCATCTGTTAAGCTAAGTCATAAATCAGTCTTTGATTAAATAATTTTAAAAAAACCAACACTCCCCACGCTGAAAAAAGAGAAGGCACAGATCATTTAAAGACCAATACAAAGAAATAACTAAATGGAGAAACAGCAGCATCCCCTTTATAGATAATGATTTCTTTACTTTTATTTTAAATTAGCATTGTGCTCCTTTGGACAAACTGGCTAAAACTCAAAATTTACATTCAAATAATGATAATTAAGGAAATTCAGAGCGGACTCAACAGATGGAAGATGTTACTTAATTTGAGGTTGCTACAAAATAGAATTTAGTAGTGTCATTTCCAAGTTGCAGCTTAATTTTAATTTTTAAATAAATAATCTGGTTTAGTTGTTTGTTCCTCTCTGTTTTATTTGCAGGGAACTGTTTTAAAATTGCTGTCAGATTCAATCGCTCTCACCCGCTTTCTTTGCAATCCATCAGCAAGGATAGAGCATTTGAATCACAGCTGCTTGGGGCTTTTTGTTTTTGTTTCTCTTCAAAAAATTTTTTTCAAGCCTGTTTTTCTTCTTCTTGTATGGATTTTAGAAAGAGTTTTGATAAAGAAAGTCCTGGCAGCTGGATGATAAATATTATTTTCTTAACCTGCCTGGCTTTGTCAGCCACCTGCGACTGCAGCCTGCCACACGTTGGAAGCAGCTCATTAACTTTCCCACAGCTTCCCAGGAGTTTTCCTTGTTGTCTTTCACCTTGGGTGTGTGCTGCCTTCTCAGTGAACGGTTAACTATCCGAGTAGGCCGAGTGGGCTTTGGCACCGAGAGCAGAGCACGCTTCAGGCAGCCTCCCTGCTAAGGCTCAAAATCTCTCTTAAACACATTAAGCAGCCCATTTTGGATTGATAGTGCAGTAATTATTCTGCTTCACCCTAAAAACCATCCTGGGGTAATTGGCACAGAGGAAAATTACCCAGAGTCCTCCACCACCTGGTAGTTAAGGAACGAATCCAGGGAAAGATAAGTGAAGCAGGAAAAAAAATCGGCACTTATTTGATTTTAATCTCACCACTTTGCAAGCATTTAAATTGCCTTAATCAGGTGGTTGGCTTCCAGCCTAGCTGGTAATCTGTTATCAAATTTGAAACTAGATTTTTTAAAATGTCAGTGTAGGCTGAGAATTGAAGTCTATTAACAGTTATGAGCCTCCCTCCTAAACTTCCATAATCTATGTATTAATAATCCTTTTTACAAAGCTGTCAAATATTACTTTATTACGGCTCTACATTAATAATATGGGTATAAAAGCACGATTTCATTATTTATTTTTTATTTTTATTTTAAAATTGAAGGAACACAGTGCTAACATTCATAACACTAAAATCCTCTTTCTTTCTCCCTTTTTTTAAAGCAATAGCTTGAGTCTATGGAATAACCTTGATAAATGTAATTGAATTTTTCTCTGATAAGATTAACTAGTGGTAATTGTGAATGGGGAGGTCTGACCCACTCCAAATGAGATGTATGACAAGCTGAAAATAATCAATTTTTTTCTTTCCTTTATTTGAGAACAGATTTTTTTTTTTTTAATGGAAAGAGAAAAACCCAGGCCTTGCAGGATGAAACATTAGTATCTGAAATGTTTTTGTATATACCACTTATCTCCCATCTCCTCAGTGTGTCTAATTGTGCTGAGCTTGGTTTAAAAATGAGATCAACACATTGAAACCCCAGAAGGCTTAATTAAGGCAGGGACCTAATACTCACCAAAAAGGGGATTTTTTTTTTTTGACAAATATGGCATAGATTTTACCTGTGACATCCTGTCTGAAAGCATGCCAAAACTGTTAGACCCATTAAATTGACTATGTTTTAGGAGAGAGAAGGGGAAAAAGAGGAAAATAATTTTACTTTGAAAATCTTAATTACTGTGATAGCAGGGTTGGGTTATGCCTTTTTATGATTCCTGTATGATTTGCATTTTGAGCTGAAGTTTTGTTCTTCACAGCACACAAGCCAGCAATCAGGAGCATATAGAAATGGCTTGATAGATTCCCCTTTTAAACATGCTTATAAAACATTTTGCCTATGTAGCTTTTTGTATTACACATTCCATGGGGTTTTTCACATACCAATCAAGAAAGCATATCCCTTTTAATTCACTTCCTCAGAAATTCAAGAGCTTGGAAATATATATTAATACAGAACAAATAAAATATTTTAAAAACTGCAGCACTATTGTAAGGAGTTTTATTTGAAAAGCAGAAAATGCTGTCATTATTTTTATTCTTCTTTCATGGTCTTTATCTGACCATAGAAATTTAGTGAGTAGATCAGACTATAGTAGAGACTGCTCCAACAACTAGGATTCCTAATTCCCTTCCTGGTTTCTGACTAGGTTCAGTAATAGACTCTTTCAGAAACATAAAATGTAGTGACAATGAAATTAATCATAATGTACAAAAGAAATGCAGCTGGCAACCAAATACTGAACAAAGCCAAACGTGAATTTTACTAGTTATCAACCTCAATGTATGCATTATATACATATTAGGTACGTCTATATACACTTTAGCTACACAAATCAGTATTGGTGTCTTTACATGTGTATATATATAGATTTTCTGCATTACCTCCAAATTTCTTGTTATTACTTTAGAAAACATTAGCTGCAACTAAACCTAGTAAGTACAGCTTGCCTCTTTGTGAGAACTGGGTCTTCTACAAAACTGATCATCATAGATATGCAGATCAATTCTATATCGGCTTTTAGATGTTTCACTACTGATGTGAAACAAATTTTAACATATACCTTTGCCAAAACACTAGCTCCAAGAAAGAATTTCAGGAGAGCTACAAGAATGCCTTTTTTTTCTTTTTTTGCCTTCAATGTGTGAGCATGAATGCCAATACACCTTCAAAATAGGATATTTGAGCATTAAGCTACTGTCATAGGAACTAATACGTACTTTACATAAGTAGCAATTTCTTAAAGTCAACATGGGTCAATTCTTACATGAAATCACCTTCAAATTCATAGCTTCTCTGTTCTTCATAGTGGAGGGCTCCCTGGCTCAAACTGTCCATTAGTATCTGTGTAGTAAGGTCACTAGCTTGGCCTGGCTTTCTGACTTGTCAACTTACACACCTTGGGAATGGTGGTCACATCAAACAAGTTTCTCATTGACCACTATCCTAAGTCAGTGTGTATCAAGTGATATTGAGATTGGCAGAATGTTTATAAGTTGCTGAAATATTTGACATAAAATTTAGAGAAGCAAAAGCCATAGCTGATTATTTGTTCTTCATAAAAAATAGAGACAAAATATCTTGAATTCCATGCCTGTTTTGAAGGGTAGAAAAAAGTTCACTGTGAAGAACAGAATACAAGATCTTTGGTACGAAGGTCACACACCAAACCAGGATTGGAATCAGAATCAGTGTGGAATTTCAAGTGAGCTATAGCACACACCCACGCAAACTACCCTCTCTATCTTAAGCTCTGTTGCCACATTAAACCAACTTCAGCAACTGGACACCTGTTAGTATAGAACACTTGCAAAAAATGGCTAAGGGAAACAAAGAAGTCAGGAAAAATCTATGTTCAAGTAAGTACCAGAGGAGAACTTATTTTATCTAGGCATAGTCATCCATTTTTCAACTAATATATAATGAGAAACCACCCATGCCCTCTCCTCAGTGCCGAAGGTAAAAATAAGAATGAAATTTAGCCCCTACCCTTAAGGAATCAAAATGCTACTTGGAAAAATGGATATGTGAGCAACCAGATTATGTGTTATGGTAAGTGCCATGGAAGAGTTACGAGCTAAGCTCTTTGAGAAAACAAAAGAGGAAACTCAACTCTACCTGAAAAATAAAATGAGACTAGTTTGAGAAAATAGACATATTATTCCTTAAATCAGACTAAGGAGACAATGATATTCTGTGAGTTAAAGATGTTGCTTATTTAAAAAAAAAAGCACTGCAGAAATAAGGTTAAACAAATATGCTTCTACTTCTAAAATTTTATATGGATATTTCTGTTATTACTAGTTACAATAGTGATAACAATAGCTGACATTTATTAACATTATGCACTGGGCAACACTCTAAACGCTTGCTGGCATTATCTCTGTTGTTCCCATTAACAATAATAAATGTGCTATTATTTATTATTTGCATTTTATTTTTATATGTATTTTATATAATAAAATACATTTTTAATGCATTTTATTATTTGCATTTTATTTATAAGGGAATTTGAGACACTAACAGCCTAAGTGACATGTTCAAGGTCAGGCCACCATAAAAGCAGCAGAGAGAGAATATGTTATGTCTCTAGAGTTTGATAGAATAAGGCTTTTATTTTCAATAAAGTACTTTGTGATGGAAAGCATTAAGCACTCTATTTTGTATAGTATTTTTTATAAAATTTCACTTTAATGTTTCAACTGTGTAAAATAGTAGCCTGCTACCCAGAACCACTTCACTCTTTCTGCATTATGAAGTTAGCTGGTTCTAAGCTCCATAGCAATATATCCTTGAGAGCAAACAAGAACCTGGCTTACTTTATTCCTCAGCTTTTGACAACCTTTATTATTTCATTTATCTGCTATTCATAGCGAGATGTAAACATCTTACTTCCCAGTGTGATCCTCATATCAACAGTGGGTCAGTTTAAAATATTGGGAATCAATATGTTATAAAACATCAGCCAGTACTAAAAAGGCAGACCAGAGAAAATTCATTGAATGTCAAATAAAAAATAAACATCAACAGTTAAAAATGTAATAAGATAATAAATAAAAGTAGGGAATTAAAAAAATGTCTTAACCCAAAATGCAATTTGACAAGTAAGATATACCTGTATTAAAGCACAAAGCCACTTACAATACAGGAAGCAATGAATTTTTCATGCAGGTAGACAGAACAATTGTTTTCTAAATTTAATAGACAGAATACATGACATTATTGCCGCTGATGGTGGGGTTTGCTACTTAAAAGGGGGGAACACTGAAGACATTAGTTAGCTCAGACCTTACATTTTTTATTGATTTGTGTAGGCACTTAAGACTAAATGGTTATAGACTAAGGAACTCTTTTTCATCCTAACCATGCATGCACATATTTCTTTTTCTTTTCTTTTCTTTTTCTTTTTTTGTAAAGAGGGAAAATGATAGAACAAGAAAGGGGGAGAGAGAGAAAATCAATTTTATTTAGTTTTTCATGTGGCCTTTGTTGTTCTGACACTTCATTGTGTATGTGGTACTGGGGTTTGAACCCACCTCTTGGCACATGCCAGGCAAGCACCTGTAACTGCTGAGCCACAGCTCTAGCCTCCATATACTTCTTATGTGCAGCAACTTAGCTCTGTTTTTATTTTTTCTTATTCCAATGTCCTCTTATCCCTGTCCTCCAAACTTACACCATCTGACCCTTCTGAGTTGGTCAGTCAGTCTGTGTCTGTTTGTGAGGTATTTTTTATTGGTCTATCATAGTGTCCACAAATCTATAGAAAGCCCTATAAAACATGATAAAATAAGTAGGCATTGCATTCTTTTTAAGCTGCTTAAAATTTAATGTGCAATGGCTAACAATTAAAAGGAAACAAGCTATGTTCATAGCAGCACAATTTACTATTGCTAGGCTATGGAAATAACCCAGATGTCCCTCACTGGAAGAATGGATCCAAAAACTGTGGTACATTTATACCATGGAATATTACACAGCAATTAGAAACAACGATATTGCAGCCTTCGAAGGTAAATGGATGGCTATGGAAGAGATCATGCTGAGTAAAATCAGCTTAACCCAGAGAACTAAGGG
>PVKS010013438.1:0-27044 GCA_004027875.1 Aplodontia rufa | reverse complement strand
GTGGAGGTGGGGACTAGACCTTGGACAATGAGAAAGTTGGTCTATTAGCATGTGTTTAATCCAGATAAGATGTAATGTTATACAACCTAATACTTTTTTTAGAGATATAGTGGGAAGGGGAAGGGCGGGATAAGGGAGGGTAATTGGGGGGGGGCACTCCTGGGGGTAATTGCAATATCCAGAATATATACATATTTTATATTATTTTGTTAAAAACCTGTATGATTGTTCAAAAATAAAAAATTTAAAATAAATAAATAAACAAAAAAGGAAACAAGCAATATTCTTGAACCCTGCTGCTGAATAAAATAGTAAGGAAGACAGCAGTCTATGTGGAAGAATGATGAGTCTCCTCATTTCCCCTAGTAATATAGGAATCACCTGGCACATTTTTACCTACACCAAGACTTAACAAATATCTCCTTCATGCCTGTTTTCTTTAGGGCAGATACACATCTCTGAGAGCCACAGTCTTTCCCAGGGCCATCTCCTTTCCCCAGCAGCTCTTCCTTCTGACCCTAAATGTGTACTGCACCCACAAGTCTATTAACAAGAAATAAAAGTGGAGGGTTAAAGAGTGAGTCTCTTGGGCTGGAGCTGTGGCTCGGTGGTTATGGCGCTTGCCTGGTATGTGCAAGGACGTGGGTTCGAACCCCAGCACCACACACACAACGAAGTGTCAGAGCAATAAATGCCACATGAAAAACTAAATAAAATTGATTCTCTCTTTCTCTTTCTCTCTCTCTCTCTCTCTCTCTCTCTCTCACTGCCCCTCTTTCTTAAAAAAAAAAAAGAAGGAAAGAAAAGGAAAAAAATAATGTGTCTCTCCTTGGGGAAGGACAATACTGAGAGCCAAGAGAGTATTTGGAAAAGAGTTTTATTAGAGTTTAGGCATTTTGGGCAGAGTATTTACCCAGAACCCTAGCAACCATATATATTTTTTCATGTCTTTTAATGAATTACTATTGTTGACGCTCTTTCATATCCTAGCACACGCAAATTTTTAGGGAAAACGAATAACCTGTCTACCCTCAAGACATTTATGCTCTACAAAGGAAATTACAGGAAATACAGAAGAGAGGCATCAGCAAACCTGGGATAAAATAGGAAAAGTTCGAAAATTATCTTGGCAATGTACCTGAACTCTGGTCCAGATGAAGAGTAGGAATAGTGTCACAGGCAGATGGAAGTCTATAGCAACCACTGTGGATGAGCGTCTGTGTGCAGCACAATTCAGCTTACAGCAGCATAGAGAAGAAGGCAGAGAGCAGCAAAGGAGGAAGGTAGGATTGAAGATGCAGTCGAACCAAGGAATCCTCTGATACCCTGATGTGCATGCCATGGAGCCAGAAAGCTCTGGGATGGGCCTATGTATCCAACAAACAAACTAGGTAAGGGGAGAAAGTGGAAAGTTTAGAGGTGTGAAAGATGCTTAGGAAGTCCTTAAAGATAAAAGAGAGGCCTCCCTGAAGGTCTGGCTGTGGTTTGGAAGAAAGGCAACAAAGCCAAGACATTCATAGTAGAATTGCAAGCCAGTAGTCACTGACCCATGAGGGAGAAATCAGGAGTTACTCTCCAATATCTCTGGGCAGCCCACCAACTGAGCTGGTATCCACATATAGAAGAGAACAAGTTTTTGTTGTTGTTGTTGTTGTTTTAAAGAGAGAAGGACAGAGAGAGAGAGACAGAGAGAGAGAGGGAGAGAATCAATTTTTATTGAATTTTTCACATGACTTTGGTTGCTCTGACACTTAATTGTGTACATGGGTGCTGGGGTTTGAACCCATGTGCTTGTGCATGCTGGGCAAGCGCCATAACCACTGAGCAACCTCTCCAGCCCCTTGAAGAGAACAAGTTTATGGCAGATGTCAAGTTCAGATATGGTGAAGAAGTAATTTAAAGTTCTAAGATAGTAAGGCCTACTGAAAAATCTAATGCTTTGGGGACAAAATAATATATAATTTGGGGATTAATCATGTATAAATAATCATTTTGATTCTGATATCACATAAGGTGTCTCAAATATGTGTAAAACAAATATAGGTCTTGATCCAACGTTTGGAACACCAAAGCTTGAAGGACATTTTAAGAAGAGGTATGTAGAAAGACTGAAAATTCAATACTAGTGTCATAGAATACAAGAATTTCAATAACTGCCAGTAGAAGAAAGATGATCTATATAGTCAAGAAGTTGCAGCAAAAATGTGATAAAATAAGATCTGCAAGTCATGATATCACATTTTCTGGTAGGAGTTCTTATTGCTGCAGCATGACCAGTTGCATTACAGCAGGCCATGGGTGAAGTGAGTATAGATGTCCTTAAAAAATCTACAGGACTGTTGAAGAAACTGATTGAATTAAGGAGAGAGGTAGAAGTTGTAGTTGTAGAAGACCTTAACATAATTATTATTTGAAGAACAGGGGCAGGTGAAGTGTGGCACCCCAGATGGGAAGGAAAAGAGATGACAGTTGGAAAAAACATCTCAAAAAGGACAGGAAGTGATAGAATTAAGACCAAAGATTCAGATTTTGCTTTCTACCAGGAGAAAAAAAAAACATGCCAGACTCTAAGATTATAAACAAGGATAAGAGAACAGATAGAATATTCTATACTTAAGTGAGAAATTGATCATCATCATACCTGAAGGTCTTGCATGGATCACCAACAGCATGAGAAAAGAATATTGGATATGGAGATTAAGAAAAGGGACACTTTTCTGGAATAATATTTGAAGCCAATAAGAGTGGGGACTCAACAATTAAAACACAGATGAACAAAGATAGAGTTAGCTGACCTTTGAAAGCCATAGATAAATTGTACTGATACATGGCAGAAGGTATTTTTTAGCATCCCTCAAATTGTCATGTATAGGTCATAGGAATTTCATTAGAGCACTTATTTTTCCCTGTAATTCCCTAGGCACATGAGGCAGGCAGGTAGTAATCTACTCAGCCATTTGTGAAGGTTACCTTAGGCCAACAAATGTAGTTGTTCAACCAGCTTCTAAGAATCAGCAGCCTTCTTCTTCACCACCAGTCTTCCATAATTTACCTTCTGAAACCCTTGCTCAGATCAGTCATGCACTCTGAATACTTCTTTAAAGTGTTATATATTGGGAATTTGGAAATGTGCTTTCAAATATCTCCCAGATTGGTTTAACTGACTATAGCCTTCAGTCCACATTTATGGATCATGTGAGCTCTGTTTCAAAATGGAGCTCAAATATATCCATTCCACTCCTTTCCCACCAGGACCAATTTTGTTCAAAGTACTACCATCCTATATAGATTTCTTTTTTTTTCCACCCAGACTCCAATATTGCCTCTCTTGAAGTCTTGTTCCTCGTGACAGTCTAGTGATCATGATTAAAATGCCTTTTCTTGGATCCTCTTGCACTTAAAATGAAACTCATATTCTTTAACCTGACATATAAATCCCTGTGTGATAAAACTTACACCTGTTCCTGACTTCATTCTCTATTACTTATTCCTTTGCCTACAAATTTCCCAACCACACCAATCCTTCATTTTCTGGAATTCATCATGTATATTTCTGATTAGGGCCTTTGAACTAATATTTCCCTCAACCCAGAATGCTCTTCCATAAAATTATGAGTCCCCTAATAATATGAAAAAATTATAAGAAAAAAGTGTTGTTATTCTAAGTATTCTTATCCATTAGCTTTATCCTTTTTTACTGGATTATAAAATCTCTGGGGGCAGGAACTATGCCTGTCTTGTATGCTTAGCCACAACACTTGCCCAGCAAAATGTCTAACTTAATGTCTGGCACATAGTCATTCAAACTATCAACTATTAAATAAACCAAGATATAATAATAATCAATGAATCTTCTAATTTTCATGTATATTATTGAAGTTTTCCTTCTTGGAAATTTTACCTGGGATTTTTGCAACATTGGGCACTTGGTGTTCTTATTTCCCAGAACTTTTCTCATTTCCAATTTTCAGATTCCCACAGATATTCCTTTAATATTATTCTTCCTGGAAAATTTACCCTGGGTCTTTGAATCTTTCTAATCTCCATCTTCTTCCAAGATAATGTAAATCATGTTCTGCATTAAAACCAATCCTATATGCTAAGAACTTTCAAATTCTTCAGCTCCAAACTTCCTTCAAAATGCAGTTTTACCTAGATTTCCTCTTTACCTAGACATCTAGGAAGAATTTCTAAATTGATATTAACAAATTCCTGAAAATAAGATTTCTAAAATTAAACATTCTCATTTTCCTTATATCCTTACCTGTTTCTGCTTTTATATCTTCACCTTCACTTACCATCCATCTAGTTACCTACATTATCTATTTATTTATTCATTCCTTCAGTCAATCTAGTGTTTTCCATGTGCTTGATATTATTCTGGCATTTGAAAATGACGTATAAACAGGTAAAAAAACCCATCAAAAAATAACAAAAAAAATTGGCTCACATTCACCTTGCTATCGAGTCATTTTGAATCCTATGCTTTTCTCCTTTCCTATGTCTGGTTGGTAACTCAGCTTCACAAATGCTTCCACTAACAAACTCTTAATTCACCTCATTTTCTCCATTCCTTCTATCCTTCCCTAATTCAAATTCTTTTCATTTCTGGTATTATGATAACTTCTAATTGATCAATCCACCTTCAAGTGACTTATACAATTCACTTCCTAAATGCAACAACACAAATCATTCTGAACTGTGAATCTTGTCATGATCTGCCTGTTAAAATTTTTCAATGGGACCTCTATTTCTACAAATGAATGTCTTGTATATACATCTACCAGAATCAAGTCAAAAGACTATAGGCAAACCAAGACAAAATCAGAATTATGTAAAGGAAGGAGAGGATAAAGCCAGAGGTGAATGCCCCAAATATTCCAAAGTTTTCATTACAGTACATCATCATAATATGAAGTGTGCTGGCACCAGCTGGAATAGACCAAGCAGATCCAATCAATTTATGGATGTATTTTTTCATCATAGAAAAACTCCTTTCATAATTTCTATCATTTTTGTGCTTGTTATATGTTCTTTTTTATGCTATTTATTAAATTAGTAAGTTTAATTTTAACATCCAATTTCTGATAATTCATGAATATACTGTACACAATAGATCCCTAATGCATTTGTATAGGTCATGTTGAGTTTATATTAAATATATAGGAGCCATAATGTATATAGAAATGTAATACATATATTACATTTTAACCTTAATTTTCTTTTAAGGAAAGTTTTATATCAAATAATAATGTATCTGTTGAGCCAGGGATGAATTTATCTTTATTGTACTTAAGGAATAGTGCAAACAAAATCACTGCACATTTCTTTGAGTAATTTTTGGCACTGTGCATTTTTTTCTGAAATCATGACTTCCTTTGAACTAGAAATAATCTTACCTTTTAGTAACTTTGATATTTTTTAATTGGTGGTAAAATCTTATTGTCTAGGGGGAAAAAAGCTGTCTATTTGAAAGACATCTTAAATAAAGCTGTACGAGCCATTGTTTTTCTTGGTTGATGGAATCCATCAATTCACCTATCAATCAAATATTTATTAGGTGCCAAACTTGAGCCTGGCATTGACCCAGTCCTGTGCACTGATGAAACTAATGTCCAAAAGAAGGAAAATAAGATGATAAATTCCAAATTGGAAAATGTGTTTTATCAAAATATTTTATTTCTACTGATATGAATATGATATTTATATTTATATAAAATCTTTATAGGAAGCATTATTTTGTTTTGAAAAGTAAAAGGTATAATTAAAAATCTGGTATTGCATAAATTTACATGATGTTTAAATCTCTCCATCAGTGAAAGGTGGTTTCATAAAGCTTTTGTGATGTTGAGGAACTTTCTACAATAATTCCCTATTGAAGCAATAAAGCACTGTCTCTGTCCTACAGAGCACTACGCTGGGTCACTGCTTCATCTTAGGTGAGCTCTCAGAGGGCTTGTTGGGAACAAACTAATTCTGAGCTCAGAGCTCTTCCCCCATGGACTGCAAGACCCCATTGTTCCATGTCATTCTGCATTTACACACAACATCCACTTGAGCTCTGAATATAAGAGTTCAAGTAATCCCTGTAGAGTTTAGTCCCAAGAGACCAAACAGAAAGTCAGAGGAGCTATGCTTCTGCTAAGTCAACAGAGAACAATTACTGAAGGTTAACCAGGATCTTTGTATATAAAGTACCCTCTTCATCCAGATTCTCAGGTTACATTGATTACAGACTCAAAATTTGAATTGAGTAAGGGAATATAAAATGAATGAAGCATCTTTAATGTTTTTTTCAGAGCTTTTTGTCACTTTAGGAGTTAGTTGAGAGATCAAAGGCATTATATCCCAAAGGGACTATCATTAAAAAAAAAAAGTCATCTGTACATATAATTATTTCAACAGCAAATAACATTTTAAAATGACAGCATAGGGCAGTTGAATACGCACAGACTACATATGGTCATGTGTTAATTTAGTGGAAATTGGGAAACAGGAGCTAGCAGAGTTATAGCTACTTATTTTAGTCACCCCAGAAAATTATTTGAGGACATTTAAGGATGGTCAGATGCACTGAAGACCTTTCCCCAAATTATAGGCAGTCAAATTTTTACTATTCCTTGCAATTATAAACTTAATTTATTTAACTACTTCTCTTGACATAATTAAGAAGATAGACTATTCTGTGTTTTCATATGGTCTCTCTACTAACCAGTCATTTAGCACCTCCATACAGAGCACTCAATAAACAGAACTCTGTATGCCTGACGTCCTCCTCTTATCTTCTGTTATGTTTTGTAACACCATGACTTAAAACTTACCAGAGCTAGACACTGCTGTGCATTTTTGGATGATGATATAAATTTAATCTATATTAATATGTTCAGTTAATTAGGATCATCCTCCTGATTTTAAATAGCAATGGATTGTATTCAATTGGTTTAGCTTTTCCATAAAGCAATGTGGTTATATTTACCAGGAGTCTAAAAATGGAAGACAGTGTTTCTTTCATTTCTATTTTTAAGGAATCTGTCTCAGAAATATAAGATTTATGGATTAGCTGTTCATAATACAATTCATAATGAATTTATAAAGGTTTTCAACATACCATAAATAGAAAAAAATTAAGAAAAATTTTAATATTTGCAAAAATATAATAATTAAATTAGGGTCTTGATGCTCAAGAAAACCTGAGCTAAAAATGGAAGTTATAAGGACATATATATTGTCTTGATTGCATTTATAAGAAGTTAATACTGGGCCTGGTGGGGCATGCCTATAGTCCCAGGTACTTGAGAGGCTGATGCAGGAGGGGAACCTGAGCCCCAAGAGTCCAAGGTTGATATTGAAAATAGGGGAAGACCCCATCTACAAAAAGGTTAAGGGCTGGCAAAACCATTAATTATACAAATGAAAACAGTAGTTACCTATAGGAGGTAGGTGTGATTGAAAGAAGAACGAAGGCACTTGGTAGGGTGATGGAAAGCCTGTGTCTTTGTCAGGGCATTGGTTACTTGAGTATACTAGACATATATCTTTCCAAACTCACTGAGCTAAACACATGCACATCAGTTATGCAGATTTTACCTCAATTACATATTAAGTATTTGCATCAATATGACTTTTATTAAGTTATTGTCTCTCATCCCTGACTCCAACCTTATATTTGGGATTTTGTGATGTGGACACTAGAATTGCAAGCTTCTTTTCTGCTTTGCTTTGTTAGACTCTGTCAAAAGTGATGAGAAAGAGAAGGAGAGTGAGAGATGGAGAGAGAGAACACAAGGATGAAGCAGAAAATGTTTCTTGCCTGTTCCTGTTTGTTCCTTGTCAGTCTGCTTATGATTCTTCTGGATATGCCTCCAGTCACACTTTTTCATCCATTGGTATCAGTTCCAGCCCACAGAAGCAACTAAATCCAATGTGTAGTTTTCTTCAGCACTTATAGAACCAACTAGGCAGTTTATACAACAGAACTCAGACACGTTAGGGACTGTTGAAGAAGGAGCTGAAGCCACATGGATCATTGGAAATGGTTGTACACAGCTGGACTTCAGACCTGCCCTTTGCCACACACTGATAGAAGATGGAAAATTTTCTGGCGAGCCAGAATAAGAGTTTCTTCACTCTAGCCACATACAGGGGGGAAAAAAAGACCACCAACACTATGAACACCTGAGGCTTTAAAAAGCTGGCTGAGCTCACACTATAACCCACCTCTATTTCACCACTTCAACCTACATAGGATTAAAGGATTTCCCTCTGGGGAAACTGACCCACTGAGGAGAACTGACCACAGATATTATAATTTGAGGTCACAAACAAAACTGCTTTGTTCTTATTCAATTAGCCTTCTGTGAGACCCATTAATAAAAAATCTCCCACATGCATACTGACCTTAAAATTAGCTTTTAGTATACCACAATATTAAATGCAAGTGGAGAAGTAAGGATTATCCTATAATTTAAGGAATTTCAGCAACTGCAAGAGAAACAAGATAATACAAACCGAGATTACTAATGACACAGGACATAGAAGAAACTTTAAAAGGAAAAGAAAAATTATAATTACTATTCCTAGAGTGGCTGGTAGGGTGGGGGGACAGTGTGGATATTCCGTAAAACAAGAAAAAAGTACTAAAAAGAAAATAAAATTGAGAAATTCAGAAAATAAGTTCAATCTCTAAGAAATTAAAAATGTGATAGTAGAATGCTTTTAGAAATCTTTCAAGGATAGGAATAAACTGTTTAAGAAATATTCTTTAAAGTATGTGAAGAAAAAAGAAAACAATGTAAAAGAGGAAAAAGAAGAACTTCAGAGGAAAAGTCCAGAGTTCCAACCTCCAAATAGGAAGAGATGAAAAAAGGAGAAAGAGAGAAAAGAAAGAAAGAAAATTCAAATTAAAAAATCAAAGGAAATAATACAAAACTCTTGCCTATAATCAGTGGCATATTTAATTTATCTCTTAGCACTTTTTAATTCTGCTCTCCTGTAATAAACACACTTATTTTCTTAGTAGTCATTAGTTTCTTGATTCATTTTGCTTTAATAAAAGTACCAAATTAAAAGGAAGAATAATTTTTAAATATGGCATTTAAATTTATTTAATATCTTATATATGAACTAAAACCTGCACTTGTAAAAAAAAAAAGACATCTCACACAACCCATTGTTTCACTTTCCACAATTCTAAACTCCAAATTAAAAACCCCAGAGATCATATGAAATGATAGAATTAAAACAATTCAAGTTAAATTTCTTTATCTTCACAACCTTTATGCTATCATTATTTATTTTGAAACATCTAATTTAACAGTAATATGTTCTACAATATGGACTGAAAATTTTTTAAATGCATCCAAAGAGAGTTCAAATGATTCTGAACTGCTATGTGCTTACTTTCAAAATGAATGAGTATAGCCATGTCTACATGCATCGGGAGGGAAGGATCTATATAACTGGAAGTTCTCCACAGTAATTCCCATGCAGAATACAACATTTAATTTAATAGAACATGTGCTAATTTGAAGTTTACATACATATTATTAAAATTCAATAGTAATCCATGAAACTTATTAGAACTCTAAATAATATATTTGGGGAAAGAATTGCTGCTGTACTGTATTCAAAAGAAGAACATCTGTTAGTAACTTTAAACATTATAGTATTCCAACCTGATTCACAGTTTTGCTTGCTATTACTTTAGTTACCTGCAGTCAATTGTGGTTCAAAAAAATCAAAAGGAAAATTTCATAAACAATTCATGTTTCAAGTTGCATACCATTCTGAGTAAGCATGATTAAAATGTTTGCTATCCTGCTCCATTCTGTGCTGGATGTGAATTATCCCTTTGTCCAGTGTATCCTTGCTGTATTTACTACCCTCTTCCATATTAGTAATCTAGTGCCCATCTCAGATATCAGAGTACCTGATATGGTATTATAGTGGTTGTGTTCAAATATGCCTTATATAGTAACCTAAATATACCACAATGCCCATGTCATACATCTCATCACATATAAGCCTTGTGTCATTTCACATCACAACAAGAAGTATGAGTATAGTACAATAAGATAGTGAGAGAATATCTATATAAATTTTAATATTGTATATTGCTATAATTGCTATTTTTCACTGTTTGTTATTGTTTGTTAGTATCTTGTTTTGGCTAATTTATAAATTAAACTGTCAGATATATACATACATATGTATATATATGAATAAAAATAATATACACATAAGATTTGACACCATCCACAGTTTCAGGCATCCCTCAGGGGTCTTATATCTTCAGTATTTTAAATCCTCTTCAGAATAATTTCTTATTACCTGCACAGAAAAACACCTGCTCTGCTAGCTAACTATTAGTACCACAGCCCCTAGAACTGAAAAATGTCAGTTTTGACATTGAAATGATCTACCAAATTCTTTGCAAAAATCAGTGAAAAATCATCCACTCTAAGACATCTCATTATGAAATTGCAGTACTTAAGATAAAGAAATGAAATTTTTAATTTATGAGAGAAAATGCAGGCTATGTTAGATTGCTCAAGAGCAAGAAATAATAGAACAAATGAAAGCTATGAAATAATAAAACAAATCCTGTAAAATTCTAAGAAAAAAATATTTCTAACCAGAATTTTTAAAGTAAACCAAAACATAAAAAGTATGGATTTAAAAAAACCTTTAAAAATATGCCTTTTTAACACAGCCAAGTGTCAAAGCTTTATTTTCAATATACTTTTCTCAAAAAAAAAATTAGAGGGTGTGCTATATGAAAAACAAGGAAGAAACTAAGAAAGAGGTAGATGAGATGCAATATGTGAAGGAAGAAAAGAGAATTTGCAGGATAGATAAAGAAGAATTGGATCATAGCTGAGTGCAATTGGTTTAGAATAACAAATGGTAAAAGCACATGACAATGTTACAGAAGAAATGGCCTAACACATGTATGGAGTGAGACTGTTAAATACATTTCACTGTATCCATTATGGCTCTCCTATTAAAATGGAAGCTACATAAGGTCACAGGTCAGGTCTGCCTTCTTTAATTATTGAGTTTCTAGAAGCTTCTCAGCTTAGTAGTTTGTACATTGGTAGATACTTCATAGTCTTTTGCTGAATCTTAAAAAAACACTGAATTTTTTGAAACTTTTTTATCTTTCCTATCAGCAGCATTTCCTTGAAAGAAGGATGAAAAAAAATCTAATGGCACATTAAGAATATTGATTGGTGATAGCTATCCAATATCACATCCTTTCCCCCCCGCCAGGGCTGAGGACTGAACTCGGAGCCTTGTGCATGCTAGGCAAGCGCTCTGCCACTGAGCTAAATCCCCAACCCCTATCACATCCATTTTAAAGAATACAATCAGTACTATCTAGGCAATATCAAAAAATCTAGATTTTGACTTAGCATTTTCACAACTGTAAGTATATAAAAGAGGCTTATATAAAGATACAAGTGTCAAAGCATGATGGTGCCTTCATATTTCCTGAAATACCTGTTCTTTCAAGTAAAAAGATTGAGGAAATACATTTTGGTACATTCATACAATGGACTGTAAGTCAGCTGTCAACACAAAATGAGATAATTCTGTGACTTAGGAAGATCTTCAAAGACACCTTAGTAGATGAGAAAAGTGATATGCAATAAATAAATAAACAAATAAATGAATAATCGATCTACTGGAGCAAAGGAAAATATCTTTAAACAGTCTGGGATAATACCTAGTCATCATCTCTCAGTATCAAATTGAAATTATTAGTTGTATAAATTATGCTGCAAATTAAAATAATCAGCAAATTTAGATTATTAAGAGAGGGAAGTAGTTGTATACTGGTAAGTGATTAACAACTAGCTCTTCCAGAGAATAAAAAAAACAAAATCTTTGCTTTCTGGTGATTGCCAGTTGATAGTATAAATATTCCCACCACTCTGAAGTCACATTACCAACATAATGTCACTGAATTCAGAGTTGGAAAAACAATGTTTATAATTTGATTTCCCAAGCCTGATAAGGCAGCTACAAAGCACTACTGAGGGTTGCTAAAACATATGGGGCATGTTGAGTACAGCATAGGTGTACCTCGACCCTCAGCCCTCATGGCATCTTTGTATCTTTTCTGTTGTCCAATAGTCCAGAAAGGATGTTCAGCAGTGCAGCACTTTCTGTGATGTTTAATTTCCCTATGAAGTTCGATGAGCAGAGCTGCTACGTTTAGCTTCCACACTAAACAAAGATCAGGCAATTTACATGAATTTCCTTTGCCCCTTTTGGGCTCTTGGATGTGTTTGCATGTAGAGTAAACAAAATATTAGGTATAACAAGAATGAGCTATCAAACTTATATTTCCTGACCTTTTGAAATGGAAAACATACCTTAAATTAAAAGCATGCATGAAATAAAGGCAATGAGTTATGCCCTTTGACTTCAAGCTATTTGCTCTCTAGATGTGTGTGTGTGACCATCAACTTTCTGACAGAAGGCCTAATACTAGGTCTTTGAAAATCCCCACAGTAAATGCTTGGCTAAATAACAAGGAAGGAGAAATGATCTTTTCTGTTAAGTGAGTGCTGATCCAAGCAGCAGTTTCTTCATTTGCTCAATGCAATGTCATCTGCCTACCATCACATCTGGGCAAAGGTCATGCATCAATGATGTTTATCTATGTCTATGTTTGTTCACAGGTGGAAGAAGTCAGGAGGTGTAGTTATAAAGAAAAAAAAATGAGAAAAACTCCAGAAAGCAAAAGAGGGTATATTTCTGTTATAAATATGAATCTTATTCATCTGGATTAGGTCCTGATAGGACAAAAAATAGGTTATCTTGTCATTGAAACCAGAATAATTATTACTTATCAATAAATATCACAATGAAGTGAATAAAGTTGGAAGAGATATTTTGGTGCTTTCCCTTGGCAATATAAAAATCAATGTGCTCTAGACATGTAAATATAGCTCAGAAATGTGAGAAGAAAAAAAGCTAGTTACTTACACGGGTGATACAAAGATCAAAGATACAGCATATAAAGTTGAAATTCATGCAATAAGTTGCAGAGCTACATTAGGATATACACATTTGATCTTGTTTTGCAGAAATAAATAGGTTTCTAAAAAGATTGATAAATTCAATGCTTATTAAATTTAATTATTCTTGGATTTTAATTAAGCAGCTAGACATGTGAGTCTTGAACACTACATTTAATAAAACTAAATGCCAAATTATTTAAAAGTAATATACTCACTAAAATTTAAGCCAAACTAAAGTTAATACTCAATATTGAACCAAGTTTCCTAAGATTTTTTTATGTTTTAAACATTCTTTTAAAGGCATAAAGGAAGTTTAAAAAAATTTAATCAACCAGAACATTACTCCAAATGGTGAATTCGTCCAATTTCCTACCCAACACCGTACGACAGCATGACCAGCATGACATATCTTCTCTTTGGTTTATGAGATACCATTTCATTATAGTTTATGAAAAATGCTGACACAAAGAAATATAATAAAGGTGGATGTAGAATACACGTTGGAAAAGTTTCAACAATAAGACACAGCCCCTTAAAATACAGCAATAAATTTACTTAGCACATTCACATCTGTTGGAGCTTGTACAACTGTAAATGAAGTACCAGGATATTTGCCCTGAGAGATGATTTAAGCAGCACATTTTTAGGTCTCTCTTTTCAAAGAAGAGAACAAAAATTCTTGGATGTGATAATTAGGTTAATTCATGTCAAAACAATGCCATGGATTATCAATTCTGAAATGGCAAATTTCTGTACATAGAGTTTTTGCATTACAACCATTTAACTCTAAAACTCAAAAGGACTGACACTTTTCCCATTAGAAAAAACTCTGTTCAGACCCTAGCCTGAGCAAAGCATCAGGTTCCAATCTCTAAAATGAAAGAAGAATGTGTAGAGCATAATCAGACTAAGTTTTACGGAGCCAGAGCCAGAAAAAAAATTCACTTATAGTTGCTTCTGTCTCTGCTCAGACGGTACAATTCCACTAAACATGGTCCATTTTAGGACTTTGGTGCAAACTTCCCAAGAAAACTACAAAATGCATTCAAATGTTCAAAGTTCTTTAATTTCAAATGAAATTTTAATGTGTATAAAATAAGGAGAGGAATTTATTAATGTGCTAATGCTATTAACTATAGTATTTGTGGAAGATTATGCTATAATTATGTTTAAATTGATGGAACAAGTACATCTACAGCACTCAAACCAGAAAGAATCATGAGTAGAATGCCAATCTCAACTGACATTACTAAAATAATACCTGAAGAATTGAACAGGCAGATGAAGCAGAAACTTTGTTTAATAAATAAGTGTAGCACTACACTTAATAAAAGAATGACTGTAAAGAACATTTGTAGCCATCATTTTACTCACCTATTTGTTCTAAAGTGTAATTGTCAGCTTTATTTTCCTATGCCAGAGTAAGCGACTACATCTTTGGGATATTTACAATTTGTGCAATTTATTGAGACAGATCCAATTCCTTTTTTATTTGTTTTCCCAAAGCACCTATTTTTTTACCTTTGCTGACCAGTGCAAAATCATCCTCACTAATGTTTATAAAATGCCACATTATTGTTAGATATCAAATCCAAATGCAAGCACTGCAGGTTCTAACAGATAGGAGCTTGATGGAATCTGTCTTCAGATTGCTGCTGTCCAGACTGCCTAAGTGTGGATTCTGTAAAGGTCGGTGATATAGAATGAGTGGAAGGGAAGAAAGACAGGTGTGTGTGTGTGTGTGTGTGTGTGTGTGTATGCAAATGCATTTGCACAGGCATTCATCAATTTGAGGAAAAGAAGCAAGTGGATTAAAATGGACAGAGAAGAAATGAAAGACTAATTCTATCTCTGAAAACCAGTCTAAAACTTGAATACAAAAATACAGCAACATTTAAATTTTCTGAATGACTATTAACTCATGTTAAGGCAAACATGAGGAATTAAAACTTACACTCAGCAATGGGCTACATTTTTATTCAGAATTCATAAAGAGATTTACCAGGCATGGTGACAAAATTGTTGTACCTGTCATTGCCACTACTCCAGGAGACTTGTAGAGTCAAATGCAAGATACAAAGTGATTGCACGTTAATTTAGATTCTCACCCAGGTCTGATTTTTAACTGCTCCATTCAGGGAGAAAGGCTAGCCTTTCATTTGCTGCAATGACTCACAATTCAGACTGCAGCTCTGCATAATTTGACTTTTTGCTTCTTGAGTGAAATTTTGTCTAATAACTAGTTGGAGTTAGAGAACTAAAAAAATATTGTGTTCAGCGAAAAGGAGATTTACCATCCATTTACAGTCCAAATTCTTAATGTTTATAAACAGTACTATATGTAGCAGGAAATCTCAACAATGAAAATATTATTAAATTTTATTGCTTCTCACTAAAAAGGTGCTGGTGCTATTCACCAACAGTTAAGGGGCCTTGAAATATTTTCTTGTTTCTGCTTCAGGCACTTCTGAAATTCTGTCTTTGTCTTCCACAGTGAGAATAAACTTAAGGACAGATGATTTTTACTGCATATTTCTAGAAATATTGAAAAGTGTGGAAAATTTTATTTTCATTTTTTACTTGTATATATTTTTTATTTTATTTTGTGCCAGGCAGAGTCCCAACTCCGAGGCTTAAGAGATTATCCTGCCTCAGCCTCCTTAAGTAGCCAGGACTATCGGCATATGTCACTATGATTGGCACACCTCCAATTTGAAAGGAGAAAATATATCAAAGGAAGAAGGGAAACAACACCAATTTAACTGTACCTTATGTTACAAATTTTTCTAGGATCTTTACCTGCATGAAACTTGTTAACCCTGTCATTAACTACAAGCTATATTTATTATCTCCATTTTACCAACAAAGAAACTGAAGCTCTAAGAAGGTAATCAAATTATCAAATATTATAGAGGAAATAACTGTAGACTAGAGAACACCCTATTAAAGATCCATAGGCACACCTCCAGGCCCTTTTCTACATGCAAACTAGAAGTAAACCATAATAGGCACCTTATAAAACTTCTGAGGAAGTTTAGAATATTTGAGTATTATTCATAAATGCATTGTTGCTCCATTCGTATGAGTCTATTTGTGTTGTTGTAAAGTCCATTTGTTTATGTATTAGTGGGGAAATCTTTGGTCTATAAATATTTTATCTGCATAATTAATTAGTTACTTGTCTAAAGAAGCAGTTGAAATCTAGTTTGGGCTAAACACCAACTTCCTAAAAGACCACCAGATGAACCTATTGACAGACTAAGGCTTAGTTTCCTAAATGTACTGGAAACACTAACATCACTTTGACAGATCTCACTTGCATTTTCCAAAGGGAATCAAAGGAGACTGTATATAGATATTTAGAGTCTAAATTGGATGATGGTAAGCTAAAGATTTCACGATGGAGAACTGGTTGGGATTGGATGGGGTTTGTGATGTGAGGGCTTTGGATAATGGGTACAGCAAGGAGAGTTTCCTAAATCAAATCTGGGTGAGCAAATTGTCAGTCTTGGTAAGTAAGGACCAACATCTGCAAAATCTTATCTTGTAGTAGCAAGTGTTTCCTAGAATACATAACTGAGTTACTTTTTCTTCCATCCAGGGAAAACCTCAGGACAGGGCATTATGGTGGTTTTATTTGTGTCATGCAAAAGGCAAAATGCTAGTTTGATAGTGAAGCCCACACTCTTTTGGTTTTTTGCTGCTTGTGAAGAAAAGACTGAAACTTTTCCACGTTATGTCTGTGCCTCAGTCTTCACAACCAATTTTCCTGAAATTTTACTCCTCCTTTCACTTGTGGACAAATGAATGTTCCTTCCTTTATAAGTTTACTCCTTCTTCCACTTGTGGAGAAGTGAATATTTCTTTCTTTGAGAGTGAGCCCACTTGGTTGGGGACAAGAACAAGTGGCTCTGCCATGCTGTTAGGGTGAGACTGATCACCAATGTCTTTGTTCTCTCCTAAACTGACTTATGATCCTCAGAGGGGCATAAGCCTATGGGACTTTTAAGAAAGACTTAAATAAATCTTGATTAAAACAAAGACATCAAAACATTTGAGCTGAAATAGATTAATTCATCATGAGGAAAAGAACAACCTAGGAAATTCAAGTTCTATTTTCATGTTTTCCCTAAAGTCTGAAACAATAATGAAAGTGAGTTCTGAAAGTCTTCTTAGAGCAATACCCCCACTAGTTTAAAAAAAATCTATGCATTTGGACAGTAGAGGCAAATGCTTTCTTCATATACAGGGACTTCAAAGAAATAAGAGATCATCATCTTAGATTAAGTTAGTTGGTCTTTGATCTGATTGTGATTTGTCCCCTTGAAAACTCGTGTCCAATCTTGATGTGGAGATGTGGTGTGGCCTTTAGGAAGGATTAGTATTGTCTTATGAGTGGATTAGTTCCCCTGGAAAGAGAATGGTCACCACAAAACCAGGTTGTTACAGAGCAAGTTTGGCTTTCTCTCTCACCATGTGCCCTGTCTTCCATGCACGCTCTCTTGCATTCTGCTTTTTGCCATAAGGGCCTCACCAAAAGTTTAGCAGATGCCAGTATCATTTTTCTTGGACTTTCAGAACCTGAGTTAAATCAATCTTTTGTACCAGTTAAACAGTCTCAGAAATTCTGTTATAGCAACAGAAAATGAACTAAGACAGTTGGTATGAATGCTAGAAATATTAGAGTTATGAATGATTATGCATTCTTGAGTTAGTACTCAAGTCAGTCCCAAAAGAGACAGAGATAGAGGCAAAGAAAGCAACTCAGTAAGCAGTGTGGTGGTGTGTTGCAGGGTGAATTTAATCCTTAGACACTCAACTAGGAATCCTGCACAGCAGACTTCAGACAGCTAGACTTCAGGTCGAACCCAAGAGAGATGTGATCCTAGAACTATACTACCATGAAAAACTGAGGGTTCTATATTACTTAAACATGTAGGAAAGAGAGTGCATAGGGAGTAGAGAAAGAGGTGTCAGAATCAGGAGAAATTTCCACACATCAATGTCATTTTTTCCCCATCATCACAGTTTCTGAGGGAAGGTAAGAAAACTAAAAGCAATAAATTCTAATTTCTATTGACTGCTATAGAGGATCAAACAACTATACCAGGAAACTATGACTGGAGAGACAGAAATCCTACTGGTATATTCCATTTTGAGTGATTATTAGTTAACCTACTTAGTATATCAGTGCTAAAAAATAAAAAAGTTGATAGAGCAACCAGATAGTACTAGGATGACAGGACCAGGTGGGCAGAGTGGCCTATGCCTTTCAAATCTTCAAGAACTGAGTTAATTCATTTTCCTCTTGAGCCATGCTATGTGAGTGCCTTTAATGTAAAACAAATGAAAAAAACAGCACTATTCAAAGTAGGTTTCGGGGCCACTGCTGGGCATCAGACTTGGTATCAGCCTTCTTAAACATCTTGTTAAACCAACCCGTCTAGCACTATTGAAGGCCAGGATACAAGAAGATTGCTAAGGTGGCAAAACATCAAAAGACATTTCACCTACTGTAGACCAAGGATGAAGGCAGATCAGGTTAACAAATATTCATGACTAAGTGCAACCGGTATTTTGTCCCATAGTAGACAGATATGCTGTAGACTAGAGAGACAGAGGGTTCAGGGCAAGATGAGAAGAGCAAACCAATGTTGTTCTCTAAGGAATCCTTATATTCTCTGTAATTTTCTCCCCTTTTCCTGTTTTCTAGAGGAGATAAGCAGAGATACCCCAGCTAGGCTCATAAATTCAAGAGCAGAGTTTAATTTCCAATTATATAGAATGAAAGGACAACATGTCCTGGAAGAACCTAAGGAGAGGGCAATGACTGAATACAAGGTGCCAACTCCAAAAGGACTAGGGGACTCTTCCAAACAGATGAAGACCTCAGCATACGGCCAGGACAGAACCACACCTTCACCTGTCCTTAAAAAGGTGAATACATTTGAGCTAGCAGAAGGACCTGGAGAAGACATAGGAGACCCTTGGTCAAGGTAAGAACAAGCTACACAGCACAAGGTGAGGCGCACATTGTCCAAAAGGATGCAGTTAAGCATCTGCCAGAACCTACATGGAAGACTAATGCTCCAGCAGGAGACAAGAGGAGAAATCTCCATGGACACCAGGGTTGCCAAGGTGAGCAAAGACTAAATGCCCATCTCAAGAAGCCAAGAAGCATCCCTGAGCTCTATAGCATCACACTAGGGAAAATGTGGGCAGAGATCAGTTGTGACTTTACTTGGTCCTAAATGTCAAATTTATTAGAAAACAAAACTGTTGAGTACACCTGGAAAAGACTAAATTAAATTTTCAGCCACCCCTAGGAATAAGAGTTCAAGATAAGAGGATATGTTTAATTATAGAACATGAGCATTCCATTTCTATATAACCAAAGGTCCAGTTTCTGAACATGGCATTTGCCAATATGGAAATTAGGGACAAAAGAAACTAGAACACTTGACACCTTTTGGTTCATCCTAATAACCAAACTATGCAGAGAAAACCATTGTGCACGTTTTAGACAAGAGAACACTGATGTTCAAAGAGGTTAAATGTGCACTCATAGCTCACAAACAGAGACAAGATTAAAAATAGAGACACAGGAATCCACAGCCAGTTTTCGCTAACATATTGATGGTTATTAATATCCTGTTTTTAAATTATCCTGTTATCCTTTCTAGCACCATCTAGTACTTTTGTCTTTTTAATTGCCAAACTACTGGAGCAGATTATTTTGTATTTTATTTTAGCATAAGGCATCTTTTCAAAGAAAATATTATGTGGAACATTTACACCTATGTTCTTGTGAACACACACACAATATGAAATGGAGTGTCCAGGATGACTGAAAGGGTCAGGGCCAGTGGGGTCCAGCACAATACTCCATCAACTTCAGGAATGATCATGGCAGCACGTCCTCAGGACTCTCTTAGAAATTCTAATATTCTCTTCTTGGAAATAATCAATAATATTTATACACCATTTTTACTGGGGCTTTCATTCTCTTCCAATCCTATCACTTCACAAAAACTGATCTGTGGCAGGCTTAAAATCATGTCCTTTTAGTCAGATTCAATGGACTTTTATAATGCTCTTTATTCACAACCTTAACTGTCTTTAAGTCCTCTGCTCCTTGAAGTTTTCTCCCCTCTCAGGTTTCAGAACATGCCCATTCAGTCATTTGCTCTCATGTTCCGCCCAGTCATTCTCCTTCCTCTTCAAGGTCAACTTCCTGCCCTTGACCTCTAACTGGAAATGACCCTGGAGACTCAGGCCCTAACTCTCTAATCCTCTGTCTCTCCACGCACTTTCTTGGGGAAAACAATCCTTTTCCAGGGATTCCTTTATGAGCCATTGTGAAATTCCAAACTGGAAACCCCTAAACTTTCCCACCATAGATTTGAAATGCCAAAAACCCACCAATAATCTGCACTGCTGTTGCCCCAAACTTCAAAGAAACCCAATCTGCCTTGCTGGCCCAGAAGTTTCATTTCAGCACCAGCATCATTTTTCTGTCTCCCAGAAGTAAAAACTTAACAGCACAGTTTATTCTGTTCTTCCTCCCGATCGATATCCAATCTGTCACATTATTTTAGCAAATCTTCCTTCAGAATGACTCTCAGATTCATCCTCTCTCTGCATTCTGGCACTGGCATTACTCTTGTGTAGCCTCACATCTGGTTTGCTGCAACTGTTTCCTGCCTTATTATTTTTCTACCTCTATTATCTCCATGCTCTCCTCCATCCTGCATGTATATTCCTAATTAATCTTCATGCATTGCCATCCTTCCTACAGATGCAGTACTCTGGTTCCTTCCTATTTATCCAGTCACATTGCCTTCCTCTCCCCATCACTCACTTGCTCTGATATCTGATAATCTCCCACTAACTGGTGAATTCATCCTCCTCTCCTGACCTCTGCTTCTTTCTTCGGTCTCTCCCCTTTTTATACAAATAGTGCACAAAGCCTTTCGAAGTTTCTTCTCCAGCTCCTATTCCCGACCCCCTCCACTGCCAGGATTGTTGCTATGCTTTTCAGCAAATCATAGTTTAACTCCTTGAGATGCCCCCATCTTTATATGTAGTTCGTGTTTCCCTTTGAGGGCAGGAATCATATCATACATATTTTGTATCCCCTACAGCACCTAGCACAGTGCTGGGACATGATTGATGGACTTCTGTGACCCTGCCCTCACTCTACCTTGTCACCTGTCCTTTTCCCCAGTAGGAATTGTTGAATGATTACCATCGCTCTGGCAATGTATTTTACAGAGAAAACAAAAGCTGGTGGGTGAAAATCCATTCACATTTCTTCAACACTCTTCAAAATCTCCCTCTCCTTTCACCCATACCTCCCTCTGCTTTCTCCATTAAAAGGAAAAATATATGCTTAATGGGCCAAGTTTAATCCTTCTGCTGATGCACTTGATTCCATTCTCTCTCAGTTGCCCAAATTCTTCTGTCATTTATTCCCTTTAGTCTCTTGGTCTTGGCCCCATTCTTTCCTCAGTCTACATTCATGCTCAGGCAGATTGTTAACTTCCCAAAAGGCCTTTGCGCCCCTTTCAGTCATTGCTTTCTTTCCACACCAAGTTCCATAAAAAGACCCAGTCACTGCTTGATCTGCCTTCATTGCCCACTCTGATACTCAAATGGCTTTCTACCACAGGACAAGGCAGGATGTGATCTGATCTAATGCTCTCTTCTCAGCTATTAGGAAATTTGATTTTTCAATTCCTGTCAAGCCCTTATAGTTCACTCCTTCTTTTAAAACGTTCTCCCTTGCTGACTTATGCTAACCTACTCTTCTGCTTCTGTTCATTTTTTCTCTCTTTTCTCTGTCTTTTTGATTAATTCTTCTTGCCTCCTTTCTTTGTCAAAGCTGAAATTCTCCCACCAGGGGTCCCTAGCACCCTGCTGTGGAGGTGACTGGTTCAATGAGCTCAGGTTCTGCAGGGACAGGGAGAAGCAGGCCTGGGAGCTGGTATTGCACATCCATGAGCAGCCTGGTCAGTGGGGCCCAGCGCCCTGCACATTTTCTTTGCATACCATGGGGTATTTGGAAAGCGATGCTCTTAGATTCCATTCTCAATCCTCTTCTCATCTCCAATGAAAGGAATGTGGCATAACTCTTTTCCTTTAAAAACTTCCTCACTGCCTATAAAATAACAGTCAAAATCTCCAGCTTGGAGTTCAAAGCTATTCATAATCAGGTCCAACTTTACTTTTTAATTTTTACTTTCCATTGTTTTCTTCCATGTAACTCACCGTCAAGCTGTGCACAGAACACTGCAGACTGTCAACTCGGACGAGGAGTTTTACACTCAAAAGCTTTTACTTATGGGCTACTCATTTCTCTGTCAAATAGAGAAGACCCAACTCTCCCACATTAACTTCCCTCAGTCCCTTTGTTGAAATCAATAATTTGCATAGTTCCATAGTAGTTTTACAAATATTTGCAAACTAGGAATATAAAATTTGACTTCAGCTCTTGATGTTAGACAAATAGCAAGCCCCAATGTATACCAATACATGTATATATCACTATCTTTATCTTCAATTTAGAACAATTTAGCCTATATTGGTAAGATTTTTTTTTTTGAAGAGAGGGACAGTGAGAGAGAAAGAGAAAATCAATTTTATTCAGTTTTTCATGTAACCTCCATTGCTCTGATACCTCATTGTGTACTTGGTGCTGGGGTTTGAAACCATATTCTCACTCATGCCAGGCAACCATCACAACGCTGAGCTACTGCTCCAGCCCAGGCAAGAGATTTTTGTGCAGGATATTTGCAAAAATACATACCAAATATAATTCTTTCTTTTATACCAAACGATATGACTGATGTAAAAAGGCACTTTTATGGTGAGAATCTTTAGCTAAACATCCAATCTAGCTGCTATGACCTTAAGAAAATTGGTTTTAATGGGTTTAAATCCATACATTCTAATCAAGTATATAGCACCAAGGCAATTGTTAGTTATTTCCTCTCTTTTTCCTGCTTCAGTGCTGGAAATCAAACCCAGGATTACATGCATAGTAATCAAGCACTCAACCACTAAGATACCCCAAACCCAAACATTGGCTAGTTCAAGCCAAGCCAATAGTTGTACCTCAAATGGATACGAAATTGAAGAAAGTGTGTTAGGGTTTATGTTTTCAGAGTGTTACTTTAATTTTGTAATTTATTTTATATAGGTGAAAGTTAAGGTTTTAGTATAATCATGCATCATAGTTTCCCTTAAAAAATGAAAACACCTTGAAAAATTCTACTCTAAAACTTTTTAAAACTTATTTCTAAGCCAATTAAAAATATGCTCGTGTTTACTTTTGAATATCACTACCCTCAATAATCAGTTTATCAGTTTAAATTTTTATATATGCACAAATAATTCAATTCAAATTAAATGCACTTAAAAATATTGGGTGGACCAATATTTTACATTTTACAATGTGACATTTATTAAAAGAGATTATCACAAGATCTCTATCAATGCAGAGCATTCAAAGGAAATAGAGAAACATAAATAGGCTATGACTGAAGGGATGATACAATAGGGCCTATAGGCAAATTGTAATCAAAGAGAGTCTGATCAGTGTTGCCTTGGATGGGACCAAGTGTGCGGTTACAAGGATACCATGGAAGACATAGTCTTTGAATCGATCCATGTGCTGTAGTTTGGGTCTATATAAATGTTCAAGGTCAGAAGGAGAACAACTTTTGCTGCTCCCATTATAACCAGATTTTTTAGCTTAAATGGAAACAGTTCCAGGGCAATTCACCCCCTCCTGGTGTTATATCTATGTGTGTGCATCTTTGAGAAGTGAGATTAGAGAGAAACCTGCAGGCATATTAATAAATAAATTTCACATGCTGTTAGATATTAAGTAAACATACAGATAAATATTCCTCTAGGGGTTATGATCTTATAACCTGGAGATTTCTAATTTGGCACTTGTGACATATAGTTACGTCCCATGGGGTTTTTCAGTAAATTAACTCTCATATTTTCTGTTTAAAAATACACACAATCCAGCTTTACTTAATGTACTTCCTAGAAGATTCTGTCACTTTTGAATGAACAAAGTATTTACTGAAAGTTTACACTTTGCATGTCTATGTTTTTTTCCTATTATTTGAAAAATACAATATTCAATTTAAATAATTGGCAGCAAGCCATTAAAAACACTGAAGATCGTGAAAGTGGCTAAAAGGGCTTAAGCTTCTGAAATGCATTCTTTGAGCAATAAGCAATCAATCAAAGTTCAAATGTCAATTAGCTACATATTTGAAAATTTCAGTAATAATGCAAGAGTGTGCCACATTTATTATCAAAATATCAGAAGAAATAATGTCAGGGCTGGAGCAGTAACTCGGAAGTTACAGCACTTGCCTGGTATGCATGAGTCCGCAAGTTCAAACCCCAGCAACACGTACACAACGAAGTGTCAGAGCAAGGAAGGCCACATGAAAAACTAAATAAAAATTGATTCTCTCCCTTTCTCTTTCTCTCTCACTGTCCCTTCTTTCTGAAATAAGAAAGAAAGAAAGAAAGAGATAATGTCAATATGCTATGAAAATAGCTGTTTCAGAAAAGTCATACCAGTCCACAACTATAAGTGTGAACTTAATTCCCTTGGGTAAGTTCAAATTTTATAAACTATTTTTGACTTAAAAGGCAAGAAATTATACTAAAATAGTATAAATTTAATAGAAGATAATAAATGCCTTTCAGAGAAATTATTTAATCAAGTTATTTTAAACCTAAATTCTTATATCAGTAGGAATGTGTTCTCTTTTTGTGCTTGTGTCTTTGTTTTTATTTCTTGTTTATTCATTATTGACCTAAACTAACTATTTATTAGCCATTCAGCCATGGACATAATTAGATCTTCCACGGTGAATATTAATAAAATATTTCTTGTTGAAGTGCCAAACCATGAGAGAATAAAGAGCAGAGCAAACTGCTGCTGTGTATTTGCTGTTCCACCATTCTTCTGGAACATGCTTGGACAGGACAGCCAAGCAAGAGGAGTGTTTAGTTACCAGGGATCACAGGACAGTAGGTCTAGAGAAAGAGCAAATAAACCTAGCAGAGGAGCCAAACTATCTGTCATTAAAAGATATTGAGGAATGACTTTGTTTTTCATTAGATGAATATGGAGTTACAGTGGGGGGGATCATTGTCAAACAATCAAGAACAAATGTATATTTACATAGTTATCCAAGGCTGATGCCATATCATGGATGCCCCCCTTGGGTTCCCAGTGATTCTGTGTTTCCCCCAGAAGAACCCCTGTGTTAAATGGACTTCTCATGGGGGTCAGAGATCTCCTTCTGAGATGATTCCCCCATATTCCCTCCCTCCAGTCTCCTAGATATCCTTCCTAATCCCTCCCCCTACCCTGTCCCCCAGCCTAGGCCTCCAGGTATCCTAGGTGATCATCCTCCTGTTTGTGTAAAAATTCATACAATTTGAGGCTATTATTAGTTTAGCCATCTAAAATACTGTTTCCAGATGGATTCTAGCTTCCACAAATGAGAGAAAACTTTTGGCCCTTGAGTCTCTGAGATTGAGATACTTCACTTAGAATAATTTTTTCCATCTCCATCCATTTGGTTTCAAAAGCTATAATATTGCCTTCTCTAATGTCCGAGTAGTATTCCATTGTATATATGTACCAAATTTTTTGTATCCATTTATCAAGTGAGGGGCATCTGGGTTGGTTCCATAGTCTAGCTATAGTAACCTGAGCTGCTATAAACATTGATGAAGCTGTATCTCTATAATATGCTGATTCTAACTCTTTTGGGAAAATACCCAGGAGTGGGATAGCTGGGTCATAAAGTGGTTCCAGCCCTAATTTTTTGAGGAGTCTCCACATTGGTTTCCAGAGTGGCTGAACCAGTATGCAGTCCCACCAGCAGTGTGACAGTGTTCCTCTTTTCCCACAGCCCCTCCAGCATCTGTTGTTGTTCGTATTCTTCATTTTTTGCCATTCTAACAGGAGTGAGGTGGCCCTGCACAAAAATTAAATCAAAATGGTTCAAAGATATGGATATTAAGCCAGCAACTTTACATTTACTAGAAAAAGAAGTAGGGTCAACACTACAGGACATAGGAGTTGGAGGCGCCTTCCTTAACAAAACTCTCATGGCACAAGTAGGAAAGTCAAGAATAAATGAATGGGATGCAATTAAACTAAAAAGCTTTTGCATGGCTAAAGATTTAGTCAAGAGTCTCAAGAGAGAACCTACAGAATGGGAGAAAATCTTTGCCTGCTACACCTTGGACAGAGGGCTAATATCCAGAATATACAAAAACTAAAAAGGCTAAACAACAAAATACAAATAATCTAATCAATAAATGGGCAACAGATTTAAAAATAAACTTCTCACCATAGGAAGACCAGAAAGCCCATAAATATATGAGAAAATGCTCTACATCATTAGCTATAAGGGAAATGCAAATCAAAACTTCAATGAGGAATAACTTTTTAAGGAAAACATTAAGGCCAAGAGCTAAGTTCTACTCTTAGTTTCCTTTGAGTGGATGATTCATATATACTATTATTCTTATTGCTGTTAACCATTTTTATGTCTCTAAAATATGGTTAAGCACATCAACCATTGCACTTGGAAGTTTGATATGTCTAACTTATGATCCATGTGATGGAAGATTATTTATCCAATAGTGAAGGGAGCCCCAACATTTCCAAATTTTATACTGAAAATTCAGTGAAAAGTACTGAGGAAGTATATAAACTGAACAGATTTATATACTAGAATGTTTGAAGGATGACGTGAAGATGAGTGGCATTAAACGAAATCAGAACAACAAAAAGGGAATTTAGGTAGTCTTTTGTAAAGACCAGAAACAGAACAAATTGCAGAGCAGATAGAAAAGACACAAGGACACTGACTCCGTGAAGCTCCCGAGAGTCAGCACAGGCTGCGCGGCGGCACGTGGATTCCCACGGTAGGACGATTTTCCCTGAACGGGCAGGCA
>PVKS010013437.1:0-50816 GCA_004027875.1 Aplodontia rufa | reverse complement strand
AAAAATGCATCTCAGAAAGGACATTAATATTCAGGCTACGCAAAGGAAACAAAAACTTGAAAAAAATAATTCAATCAATAAATGAGCAAAAGAACTGAACAGATATATCTCAAAAGAAGAAAGGCAAATGGTCAACAATTATATGAAAAATGTTCAACATCTCTAGTGATAAGAGAAATGCAAATCAAAACTACATTAAAAATTCATCTCCCTCTATTCAAAATGGAAATCATCAAGAATAGGAACAACATCAAATGTTGGTGAGGATGTGGGGGAAAGGGTATATTATACATTACTGGTGAGACTGCAAAATGTACAATCACCCTGGCAACAGTTTGGAGATTCCTCAAAACATTAGGAGTGGATCCACCATTTGACACAGATAACCCACTCCTTTGTATATATTCAAACGATCTAAAATCAGCATACTAGATGCTGTAGCAGTGACTCAGTGATTAGAGCACTTGTCTGACATGCATAAGGACCCAAGTTTGAACCCCAGCACGACATCCACAACTGGGTGTAGGAGAAACCAGAACTAGATGAAAAATGAATAAAAATTGATTCTCTCTCTCTCTCTCTTACTCTCCTTTTTTGTCTAAAATTAAATAAAAATAAATAAATAAATCAGCATACTACAGTTATGCAGCCACATCAACATTTATAGCAGCATAACTCACAATAGCTAAGATATGGAACCAACCAAGGTATTCGTCAACAGGTAAGTGGATAAAGAAATGGTGGCATGTACACACAATGGAATATTACCAGTCTTAAAGAAGAGTGATGATGTAATTTGCTGGCAAATGGATGAAACTGGAAGTCATCATGCTAAGTGTCATAATCCAGTCTGCAAAAACGAAAGGTCAACTGTTCTCTCTCATATATGGAAGAAACCCAAAATATAGAAAAGAGCTGTGGAATAGACCAAGTGGAAGGAAACAGAAGGAGGAAGAATGAGAGAGGGAAATTTTGTGGAATGAATCAGACATAGCTTTCTTGTGTTCAGATATGAACATATCACAGTGAATTTCATAAACATGAATAAAAGAATTAAATTAAAAATACTAGTAAATAACAGAAAGATTAGTAGCATAGAGGGAAAAGAATGGGTGTGGTGAGGGGAAATACTCAGTCTAAATTAGAATAAATTACGCTGCATGCAGTAATAAAAACTGTAAATATTTATCCTATTATCAAGTGTATCTAAAAGAACTGGGTGTGGGAAGAAAGGAGAGTAAAGAGATATACTAGAAACAAAGTTAAAATATGGTATACACCAAAGACTACCTTATCAATGTGTTTTTGAATTTGGTATGCCAATATTTCATTAAGAATTTTTGGGGAGAGAAGGGAAGAAGGTAGAGAAGGGAGGGAGGGACAAGGTGGGTTATCAGTACAACTGGAAACACTCAACTCTCATTAAAAGCTTAACTATAAACAGATAGAGGAATTCAGAAATGTCAAAAATTACTATACATGTGTATGTTCATTTCAAATTGAAGTATGAGGGGATTACAGAGGAGACATGAGTTTGGGGAATGGATGAAGGGGGTTAGGTCCTGGATTAGAATCAGCCTTAACTTACTTTCTTACTATGTCAGTATCCATGTATTCATGAATACATAATAACAATTCCCTCCAATAAGTAAAACTATGTTGAACAAAATGAAAAAATAAATTAAAAAAATTTTTGAATCTCTATTCATTGGGACATTGGCTGAAAGTTTTCTTTTCTTGATGTGTCTTTCTCTGGCTTTGGAATCAAAGTGGTAGTGACTTCACAGAATGAATTTAGCAGTGTTACCCACTTTTCTATTTTGTGGAATAGTTTGAGGAAGATTGGGTAGAAATTGACTAAGCATTCATCTGTTATGGGTTTTTCTTGTTGGAAGGCTTTTAGGAGTCATTTCCAAATCATTTCTTGATTTTGGTGTGCACAAGTTTTATATCTTCACAGTTCAATTTGGTTAGGTACTGCATGCTTAAGAATTTGCCAATATAGTAGAGATTTTCTAGTTTAATAAAATATAAATTTTTAAAATAGTTTCTAATGATGCTCTGGGTTTCAGTAGTGTCTGTGGTGATATCTCCTTTTTATTGCTAATATTGTTAATTTTGGTCTTCTCTTATCTTTCCTTTGATTTTTGGCTAAAGTTTTATTAATCCCATTTGTTTGGAAAACTGAAATGCTTTGTTTCATTGACCATCTGTATTTTTTTACATACTCAGTTTTATTAATTTTGATTTTGTTTAATTTTGATTTTATTATTTCTTATTTTCTACTGATTTCAATATTAGTTTTTTTTCTTCTTTCTCTACGATATTGATGTGCAACTTAGATAATTTACTTGACATCTATTTTTCTTAAATGTAGAACCCATTACTATAACTTTCCATTTAGAACTGCCTTCACACTGTCTCAGAGATTTTAATACCTTATGTCTGTATTCTCACTTATTCCTAAGATTTTTTTTATTTTCATATTCTTTCATATTTTTGGTATGACAAATTCCTCATTTTAATTGTACCATTTGATCTCCTGTTGCTACAATAGTTATTGATTTTTTATTTTTTAACTGATTTCTAATTTTATTCCATTATGATTTAATAGGATCAAATGAATTATCTCTAATTTTTGTGCTTGTTCTTATTTTTTTGGTGCCCTAAAATATGATCTATTTTATAGAACTTTCATGTGACACTGAGAAGAAAAATAATTCATTTGTTGATTGATGAAATGTTTTATAGATGTCTTTTTAGATCCTTTTTATTAACAGCAATTTTTAGTTCTGAAGATTTTTTATGTAGTTTACGCCTGGATAGACTATACAGTGTTGACATGTTTGTGTTGAAATTACTCAATATTATTGTATTTTGGACTATTTGATTCTTTATATTGTGAAGGGTTTGTTTTATATACATAGATGCACCATTATTTGGGGTATAAATATTTACAGCCATTATTTCTGGATTTGAGATGATACAGGTGTGAAGGGAGATTCTTAGTCTCTTCTGGTTAATTTTGGCTTCAAGTCTGCTTTGTGTGCTATGAGAGTAGCTATCTTGCTTGCTTTTCTTTTCCATTTGCATGGTGTACCTTTTCCTATCCTTTGCCTTTACTCAATAGATATCTGTGTCTATAAGGTAAGCCATTTGCATCTTGTTTTCTTTTTGTTAAGGAATTGAATTGGGTTGTTCTACAATCACAAACATGTTTAAAGTAACAATATGATATGCAATTTGATAGTTTTTAAAATCCATATACTAACATATGTAATTTTATTGAATTTAAATTTCTTTTTCATCTACCCTTTGTTTCTCTGACATTTAGCTGTGTTTGAGGTGCTAGGGTTTGAACATGGGTCCTCATAGGTGTGCTAAAATTTATTGGGGGAATCAAGCAGGTCCTGGGCTTTTCTTCTTTGGAAGGCTTTTAATTGTAATATGAATTTCAATGCCTATTGTTTGATTCTTGAAGCTTTCAATATCTTCCTGGTTAATTTGGGGATGCTCTATGTGTCAGAAATTTGTTCATGTCTTCTAGATTATACAATTTACAGGAGTATAGTTTTTCAATAGGTTTTCTGATAATGTTTTGGGTTTATGTTGAGTCAGTGATGATCACTCCCTTCTCATTGATGATTTTGTTCACTTGCTACATTTCCTTCCTTCCGTTAGTGAGATTGGCTAGGGGTCTGTAAATTTTATTTAGTTTTTCAAAGAAACAGCTCTTTGTTTCATTAATTCTTTTTACTGTTCTCAATTTCATTGATTTCAGCTCTGATCCTTATTATTTCTTGTTTTCTGCAGGGTTTGGGGTTAGATTGTTCTTCCTTTTGTAGGGATTTGAGGTGAAGCATAAACTTATTTATTTGGGATAGCTCTTGTTTTTTGATGTAGGCACTCAGTATTCTGAATGTTCCATTTAAAAATACTTTCATGCTGTCCCAGAAGTTTCTCTAAGTTGTGTCTTCATTTTTAACTTACTTCAGCAATTTCTTGATTTCTGCTCTCCTGTCTTATTGTATCCATTCTTCATTTAATAGGATATTATTCGATCTCCATGGATTTTCTATTGTATTTTTTGGCTGTTAATTGCTGGAGTCATGATGTCATGGTCTGATAGGATGGAATAATTTCTACTTCTTTTTTTATTTGCTGAGATTTCCTTTGTGAAGTAGAATGCAATCTATTTTGGAAAAGGATCCATGTGCTGCTGAGAAGGTTAACTCACCCAATTTGGGGTGGAATATTCTGTAGATGTCGATTAAGTCTATTTGATTGATGGAGATGTTTAGACTGGTGATCTCTTTATTATATTCTTGCTTTAATGACCTGTCAATTGGTGATAGAGGAGTATTAAAGTCTCTAGTATTATTTTGTTGGAGTTCATAAGTGGTTTTTTGTCATGGAGTATTTATTTCATATACTGAGTAGCATCAGTATATGACGCATAGATATTTACTATGGTTATATCTTCCTGATATATTGTTCCCTTTACTATGATGTAGTGGTCTTTTTACACCTTCTGATTAGTTTATGGTTGAAATAGACTTTGTCAGATATGAGGATTGCAACACCAGCTTGCTTTCTTGGGTCACAAGCCTGGTAGATTGTTTGCCATCCTTTCACCCTCAGTCTATGGATGTTTTGGGCTGTAAGGTGTGTCTCTTGTAAATAGCATATTGTTGTATTTTGTTTTTTGATCCAATCTGCTAGTCTGTTTCTTTTATTTGGTGCATTTAGACCATTCACATTCAGTGTTAAGAGTATCATTTGGTTTTGGTTCATAGTCTTCATGTTTTTTTAGTGAGTCTTGCACTGTCTTGGTTGTCCTTTGATAGCATGTGCTTTTATTGAATTTCCTGTTTGAGGATTTTGAGGATGTGCGCTTGTTCTTCTATCTGGAGTTTATATTAGAGACTTCTTCATAGTGCTGGTTTTCTGTTCCTGCTGCTGTATTTTTTTTTCTTTAAATAGAGAGAGATATAGCATGAAAGAGAGAAAGAGAGAATTAGTTTTATTTAGTTTTTTATGTGGCTTTCATTGATCCAACACTTCCGTGTGTACATGGTGCTGGTTTTGAACCTGTAACTCACTGTAACCACTGAGAAACCACTACAGCCTGAGTGCTGCATGTTCAATCTTATTCTGAGAAGTTCTTATTTCCCCCATCAAATTTGAAGCTGATTTTTGCCAGGTATATTATTATTGATTGTTGCTTGTGGTCATTCAGGGATTGAAATATATACTTCCAGTATTTTCTTGCTTAGAGAGTTTGGGCTAAAAAATCAGAGGTGATCCTTATTGGTTTGTCTCAGAATGTGATTTGGCATTTCTCTCTTTCAGTGTTTAGTATTCTTTCCTTGATTTCCCTGCTATATAGTTTGAATATGATGTGTCTCTATGATCTTCTAATATTATTAGGCCTATTTGGTGTCTTGTACTCTTCCTTCATGATCATTTCTGATTCTATTATGATATGAGAAAATTTTTATTTAACATTTCACTGAGAATGTTTTTATGCCATTCATTTGCATTTTAATTTCTTCCTGTATTCCAATTACTCTTATATTGTTTACTCTGAGTTCTTCCCAGGCACTTTGAAAATTCTGCTCATGATCTTTGAGTTTCTTTCTCTTTTGTCATCTATTCACCCAAGCTTACTCAGCCTATCTTCATTGTTGGAAGTTTTTTCTTCCAGAGCTGAGGTTCTGTTTTCTGTAGAAGTTTAGTCTATTAAATTCTTACACCATTCCTCTGATGTGATTGAGTGAAGGTTTTAGCTCTCTGATTTCCTTTTTTCAGTTTGTCTATTACTTTGATAATTTATCTCTTGAATTTTCTCACTTAATCCCTTCATTAAATCTTCTTTTAATTCATTGTTCTTTTTAGTAAACAGATCATTGACAATTTTTTTCTAGATTTTCATCCCACTCCCTGTCTCTTTGTTCCTTGCCTGGGGAGTTTTGGGTTGGAGGTGAACCTTTTCTAGTTTGAAACCTCATTATTTGATGAATTTCTTCTGGATCTTTGAATTGAGTTTCCCTGTGGTGAAGGAAGACAGGTCTCCGGTTGCTTCTTCCTTGCAGGTCAAAGGGTTGGACAGGAAACCGTCTGATAACCACCTTCTTCCAGAAATCTGCTTCTGCCTAGAGATTCCTTTTGGTGCACATTTGGAACTATGCTCTAGGGCATCGTTCTGATATCTGTTAGGGGTGTGGGGCAGCCTCCTGGAATGTAAAATCATGACTACAGGGGTACATCACTGGGTCCTGGGATCTGAGCTACGCACAGTGTACCAAAATGGGCTTCCCTGTGTGCCATGAGGTGACCTGGGATCATTTTCAGTGGGGACAGGCCCAATATATCTGAATCTGGGTATATGATGCAAGTGTGCAGTTCTAGACAAGAGTCCTCAGGGGTGTGTGTCCTGGGCACATCTGCTGGCCCTGAACAAGAGGCCTAAGGGCCCACACAGCCTGGGTACTCATCCACAGTGAACATTTCTGGGTTGTTTAGCTCTTCTGGGTGGGGGTCCTGGTTGTTCGTGCCATCCTGGGACCAGAGGCCTATGGTCCTGTGTGGACTGGGGATCTACTCTGCAGCTAGGCTGGGTTGTTTGTATCCTCTGGGCAGGGTCCTTGGTGGTGGGTGTCCTGGGCATGCCTGCTGGCTTGGGACCAGAGGCCAGGGTATTCATGCTTCCTGGGAATCCATGCACAGAGGCTGGTCAGGGCATGTCTGCTCCTTTAGGTAGGAGTCCTGGGTGAACCTGCCAGCACAAGAACCAGAGGCCTGGGGGTTCACCTGTCCTGGGCACCTTCATTTAGTGGATGAACTGAGCTCTTCAGCTCTTGTGGTGGTGGTCCTGGGCACACGTGCTGGCTTAAGATCAGAGACCTATCAGCCCACTTGGCCTGGGGATCTGTTTTGCAGCTGGGCTTGGAGGGTCAGGTCCTCCAGGTGGGATCCTCAGTAGTGGGTCCCAGATGTCCTTTAATGGAAGAACTTAGACCATTTACATTCCATGTGAAAAGATGATTTTTCCCTGGCATTTGGATCTATTTCTAATAGTTAATTCAGATTGAATTCTCCCTTAATTGACTGTTCTTGTAATGCAATCCATCCCTATTCTGGTTTTCCCTTTTATTTTTTATTATTTTGCATGAAATATTTCATTTAGTTTGTTTTGTACTACAGATTATTGATTATTGATTCTTTTACATTTTGTTTGGATTGGAAGTTTTTTTTTTATTTTTAAACTTAAATTCTGAGGCATAATTTTGCTATGTATGGTAAGTAATCTTGGTTGGCACCTGTTTTCTTGCAGGGCTTAGTATACCTTATTCTTGCCCTCCTGGCTTTTAGGGTCTGGATTGAAAAATAAACAAACATTTAAATTGGTTTTCCACTAAAAATGACCCACCATTTATCTCTTGCAGCTGTAAAATTCTATCCTTAATTTGTATAATAGGCACTATTAGTATAATGTGGTTGGAGATAGATTTTTTTTGATATTTCCCATTAATGTTCTCTATGCTTCTTATATTTGGATTTCCATCTCCTTCTAAAGATTTTCTAATTGAAAAGTTTATGAATGTCTTTAGTTTGTATATTTTTATCCTGCTATGATGATTTTTAAATTTGGTCTCAATATTATCTCAGATTTCTTGAATATCCACTCATGGTCTCTTAATATCTTCTCTGATTATCAACTTTATTTTCAAGATTTGAACATTGTCTTCCAGGCCTGAGAATCTATATTTAATATGATTAAATACATCGATGATGCTTTGCATTGAATTTTTAGTTTGATTTTTTGAGTCTTTCATACTAGATTTTCTGTTTGGTTCTTTTTCCAGAATGTCTACCTCTTTATTGAAATGATCATTCACAACCTACTTTTTCTCTCTAAATTCATTCCTTACATCTCTTAAATTCATGAACATTTTTAACATATACTATCTGAGATTTTTCTCTTATTTTTTTTCCACTGTGGTGTGAATGGGTCAGTCATCAACGTCTTATAGTCTGCTTGGGGTGAATTGTCCCGTATGTATAATCAACTGTTTGGATGAATATCACATTTTTTATGGGAAAGGACTACTTAATGAACTTATTTCTCTTAATACCACTGGGCTGACTGCGTATCCAGGTATCAATACTCCCCCCTAATGGGTGTTCTCTGTTCTTCCCACTATATGCATCTCTTTGAGAGAAGACACTAAACCCTGTTTACTACAAATACTTCAGAGTACAGCTTCATTCTAATCAATCTTAGAAAATGGAAAAACTTAATACTCTTCTCTACTGTTCCTCTAATCCAAGTATATAAGCTTATAGTAAAATTCTGGAATACATTGAAAAAATCTTTATTAAAATACCAAAATTGCTGTAACATTATATAGGGACTGGAAAGGGGAGCAGAGAAACATTGGGCAAAAGAGGAGAAAAAACAAGAAAAGAAATGTCAAGCTAGAAAAGAATAATATACACCAAGGTTAAAATGAAAACATGGGTGATGGGATATCTGAGGCAATATCTAGTAATATAAGAGGGAAAAGAGGAGACAAGAGGAGCAAGTATAAACCAGGGCTAGGCAAACAAAGACAGGGTGATTCAAATTAAAGCTTTAAAACATAAGAAAAGTACAAGCAAATGGTTTGAGGACACCATATTGAACACTAGAGTAAAAACTTTCAAATGACAGTAAGGAGTATTACGTGCATGATCACAGTTGACATTAGAACTAATTGTACTAAGCCATGCCAAATTGAGGAAAATTTTTATTGACGTGTGGTTTGGATTCCATCAGGAAGTGGAACATTTGGAGATTTCCATCACTCCTCAACTACAGATCCCCCAGAGGTGCTAGGACACAGGAGCCACTCCCCAGGAGTTTTCCCTTGGTCAGCACAAGGGCTGTGAGAAAAGAAACTTATTTTAATCCCCTTAAAATCAGTGGCATAAAAACTGACCAAAATTTAAATATAAAATATACAATTGAGTATATCATAGAAATAAAGGATAAATCTTCAGCACCTTGAGAAAAACAATGGGTTCTCCCACATCACATCAAAAACATTATCCATTAAAATTTTTATATATCTGGGGGCTGGAGCGGTGGCTTGGCGGTTACGGTGCTTGCCTGGCATGCGCAAGTACTCTGGTTCAAACCCCAGCACCCACAGCACCCACGTACACAACTAAGTGTCAGAGCAACAAAAGCCATGTGAAAAACTCAATAAAAATTGATTCTCTCTCCTTCTCTCTCTCTCTCTCTCTCACTGTCCTTCTCTTTTAAAATAAACTTTATAAATCGGACCTCACAATATTGAAACAAAAAGTTAAGAGAATAAAAAATTCTACTAAATTATTATAAAAAATGAAGATCCTTATGATGGTAGAACTAATGAGCATTTGATGTAGATATACAAATCTATGTGTGCAATAAAATTATATAGATGTACATGCATGAAGAACTATATTTAATAACTGGTAAATGTGGACAAGATCATTGTATGAATGGCCAAGTACAATGTGTACAATAATTATTGTATGAAAGATTGACCCATGTGCATGAATGCAGCCCTGCTTCAATATCAGCATCCCGTTCGTGATCGAAGAAAGCCCTGAGGTTGAATAATTAATAGGGGGAGGCAAGTCCATCTCTGAACCCAGGAAACCACTCCAAATCTTCCTCTCAACCAGCACACATGCTGTTCTCACTTATGAAGGATATGGCCAGCAGAAAAATCAGGGCACAGCTTGACTCTATTCTTGTCACTCTTTGCAAGAGTTGTTATTTCTGCTCCATAGAGGTGGCATTTTTCACAAGGAGTTGGGAGAGCAGCTTCAATTAGTACATACACAAGAGTTTAAATTCTACCTCTATGACTTTGGGGGAAATTGTTGCCTTTTCCTGAAATGGCTTATCTCTCAGATTTGCCATCTCTAAGCAATGTTTCGTAGATTTGGTGAGGTCGGATTTCTACAGTGCTTGTTCAGCACCTGGGACATGGTGTGCTCTGACACAGTGCAGTGACAATGGATGGTAATGCACTGCGTATTTCAGAAAGCAAATGATAGAAGTTTCAGGAGATAGTTATGATTCTCCTAATTTAAATATTACACAATGTATCCAATTATCAACATCACATGGTGTCCTATTAATATATATGATTTTTATGTATCATTTAAAATATATATCATTTAAAATAAATAATTTAATTAAAATATGCAATGTATTATGTTTTTCACTTCATGCTAAAGAATTGCAAGTGAACATTTTAACTGAGATTGCAGGATATATATATATAGATAGATAGATAGATTGCAGGATATATCATGTAATGTATATGTATGCATTATATAAATGTGTATTATGTATATGCATTATGTGTGTGTGTGTATACTTTTTTGACTATAGTAAGACAGTGAGAGAGAGAAAGAGAGAGAGAGAGAGAGAATCAATTTTATTTAATTTTTCATGTGACTTTGGTTGCCCCAACACTTTGCTGTGTACTTAGTGCTGGGGTTCAAACCCATGTCCTCGTGCATACCAGGAAAGTGCCATGACCTCTGAGCCACCACTCCAGTCCTATTTATATACTTTTAAAAGTCACATTTAAATCATTCATTTCCAAGGGCCTTGTCCATGCACTTATTTTATGAAATGTACATAATTGTGACTTGTTAATGAGTGTCATTAGTTGTCACTTATTATGAAGCAACAGTTTATTATCAATGGCTTAAAATATCTCTTAAGAGTAACAGGTAGTTTCAGCTCTATTTTAATGCTTTATATGAGTGAGAAAAATTTTATACTGAATAAGTGTATGGATAGATTTTGTTCTAATAACGTCTCTCAATCTTTAAATTTCTAGTCAGTTATAAGCCACAAATCAAATTGGGCTGCCTCATTTTTTAAATCACTTAATTGACAACTTCGTTAAGTCTGTTTATTTGTTGAAGAAGAAGATGGAAATTTCTTTATTTGCTAAATAGTTACATTATATCCAGCACCTTGCCAGCTTTAACACTATCATTATTGCTAATTGGTGCCTTCTGTTAATAATTCAGATGTTATGTTTGCCTTTATATTATGAAAATGTGGAGGAAACAATGTGTCAAAACTTGTGCAGCAGGGCTGGAACGGTAGCTCAGCAGTTACAGCACTTGCCTGGCGTGACCGAGGACCTGGGTTTGAACCCCAGCACCACATACACAATTAAGTGTTGGAGCAACATAAACCAGATGATGAACTAAATAAAATTTATTCTGTTTTTTTTTCTCTCTTTCACTGTCCCTCTCTCAAAAAAAGAAAAATCATGCAGCCAAGCCAATGTGGTGGTACATGTCTCTCATCCCAGCTTCTTGGGGTGCTAAGGCAGCAGAATCCTGACTGAGTTCAAGGACAGCCTGGGTAACTTAGTAAAAGCCTGAATCAAAAAAGAAAAACAAAACAAATAAATCATCCGGCTAATCAGCTGCTGGAAGACATTGGGGATAGTCTGTATTCAAGGGCCAACATCTCAGCAGACCTGATTGCTTTGGCAGTCTCTACCACACCAGAGCAATGCACCCTTTTAAGGACTTGTACAGGTAAGAAGCTAGCTTTTGTGGGAAGTGAGAGAGTAACTGGGAAATGACAGGTGGGGAAGGCAGGGCTCCCATACAAGCCCTCTACTGGGCAGATGAGTGTTCAGGAAGAAGCATTTAGGGATATATTGCAACCAGCTCTGGTTAAAGGTCTTAGGGCAGGCTTGCCATCTCGACATGTGCCTGTCCCCCGTAGGAGACCTCTGGCAGAGAGCGACTTCCTACTTCCAGAGCAGCAGTCTGCTTAGTACTGCTGGATTGGTACAAGGTATACAAAGAGCTTGAGGCCAGATGGTGGCCATTCTTGGCCTGCACCAAACGCCCAGGTGTGTTCCTTCATGCAAAGTTCTACCTCAGATGTGCCAGTCACACACCAACACTAGGGGTCTTCAGACTGAAGGTGAAACAATATCACAAATGGAGATTTATCCAATCCGATTACTGGATCTGACTCTTCTGGGGGTTTATTTGTAAATTTATTTCAATTTATAAAGAATCTTTATATGTGTAGCCAGAAATATCAACACTGCATAAAAGCATAACAGGAAAAAAAAAATGTGGGCTGGAGCGGTGGCTCAGCGGTTACGGCGCTTGTGTGGCATGCACAAGTACGTGAGTTCAAACCCCAGTACCACGTACACAGAGAAGTCTCAGAGCAACGAAAGCCATGTGAAAAACTGAAGAAAAATTGATTCTCTCTGTCTCTCTCTCTCTCACTGTCCCCTCTTTCTTAAAAAAAAAAAATTAACAGTGCACCCCTGCAAGGAAGCACTCAGGTGTTGGAGGAGGGGGAGAGAGCCCTTGAGCAACAAGTCCAGCCTGAGCTCCAAGGGGACACACAGTGCAGGGCCCAGGCAACAGCATCCAGTGCCCTTTGCAAGACCCATGCTCTGCCTCTCCTTGTTTTTCCCCCACACTCCTTCAGGACCCCACATACAATGCGGGGAATGCAGGAGGTGATGAGATGGGCGCGGATGGAGCTTATAAAATGAAATGACATCTACATTTGCTTTCATGGTGACAAAGGATGGCATCTTCCTGCTCTCAGTTGAACCCCAGCAAGATTCCTCCTGCCCCCAATTGCTTTAGCTACTGTGAAAGCTATTGTGTATTATCGTATTCTGAATTACGTTTCCTCTTTCATCTTCCTTTGTCCTTAATCATCAGGCGCCTCATCCCAGACTGTGGCAATTTTAAAGAATGGTTTACTCTGAGCGTTAAATGGATATTTGTCTCTGTCTGCTCATCAGGAGAGGCACTGATTCTTCTACTTTGTTACGAGTCACTCATTCAATATGCTCCTCTTGTGACCTGGGCTGGAGGAAACTCTGATTTGAGGATTGAAAAACAAAGGCATGCATGGCCTTGGAGAAAAGTCCAATCAAGAAAAAGGTCTGGCATCTCCTGTGAGAATTCTAAGGTTTATACAGGTTGGAGTGACTTCCAAAACTCACATAACTCATCATTATCCAAACAACAATAGAATGCTTTGCATATCTCTTTGCCAAGAATTTACATAATGGGTTTTTCATACATATTAATTAGCAACAAGATACCCAGTGGTTGATTTACATCATTTCGCTCACTTCTAGTGGAATTAGTGGGTGTTAGATTACTTTCTTAAAATGATCAAGTCTTTCTCTTGCTTGCAAACCAGGCACAGCTCTTTAGATTTAGGCAGAACTCATGTTTGGTTACTTACTTCATGTTATGCTGTGATAATCACATTCTACCTTTGTTCCTTAGGTTGGCCTCTACTTAGATGACTGAAGTTAAAATATTCCTTGTTGTCCAATAAATTTCCACATCACAATCCCACCACACTTTTGAAAACATCGTTCTACTTTCGGATCCCCACTTCCCTTTGTTAACAGTGGGAAACACCTCTATTCTTGGATCTCTCTCCAGTACTCTTCTCTGAATCTACTGAGAGGACCTGTCTCCACTTCTGTGGAATGCTTTCCTCTTCAATATTGGGGAATTCCATTCCCTCACAACTTTCCACTTATATTTCTAGTTTTTGTGAATGGTTCAAGGAAGAGAAATCCTCATTTTCCTCCTTAGTTTACAAGTTGTTTAGCTAATATATTTGAGACAATCCTTGGAATATTTTTGTGTAACATACACACAAAATGTATAATGCTTAAAATAAGAGAAGTTTCTTTTTGCTCACATAAAAGTACCTGAGGGTGAGCAGAGCAGCAGCATAGAGCTCTGGCATTCAGCCGATGGGGTTTGCTCTCTTCAGTGCATGGCTGTAAAGATCACCCTGGGTTGTTTCCACCAAAGCCAGCCCTTGAAGTTATGCACATGGAGGAAACTGTAATAAGGCTTTTAGAGATGAATCTCAACAGTACTTTGACTTGCACAGAGAGAATTCAGTCATGCAGTCACACTTGCATCTAGGAGAGTCTAGCTGAGTGTCCACAAGAATCAATGTTTTTATTTTTATTTTTTTCCAAATCCAAACATGGCAATCTCTGTTAACAGAGTTGCGGTCACCAAATATTTATTTACATGTCTTTTTTTTTCTGAATGTAATGCAATAGATCATACCTCCTTAAATTAAATGAGATTGCCCAGAATCATAGCTAGTTACCATACTGAACCAGATGTCAGCTGCTGAGTGAGAAACTGTCTTTGGTGCCAGGTCCAGGTGCAGTGTTCTGTGCTCCAGAACACTATGAGCATCAGAGGTGAGCAGTGCTCACTGCCCATGCATATGCACAAAAATACACTCAGCTCACAGACCTGCACACACAGAATATGAGAACAGCAATAGGATAGACCCATTTAAAAACGCCCGTTAAGAAAAACTAAGTCTATATATAATGCATTAAGGTGTGTCAAAGAATTTTGCTCTAGGAGTTTTTTGGTGTCCAAACTTGCTTTTAAGTTTTTCATCTTTTCCAAGGTAATTTTTTATTCAGAAATTTATTTGTTGAATAATCAAACAAGCTTCTAATTAAATTATTTAATATAAATTCTGAAAATTAGATTTACCCCCCAAGAGACCCCCCCCCCAATAACCCACCCTTATCCTTACCCAGTCCCTTCCCAATACATCTCTACAAATGCCTTAGGTTGTATGACATTACACCTTATCCAGATTTAAAAACGATAATAGACCTCTTTTCTCAATGGCCAGGGTCTAGCTCCAGCCTCCACAGATGAGTGAAGACATGCATATGGCTTTCCTAATACAATCTGTTGCAGAAATTTTCTTTTAACCATTGTGTATTCTAAGCAGCCTTGTCAAAGATTAGTGGACCATACATGTGCATATTTATTTCTGGTCTCTGTTCTGTTTCATTGGCCTATGTGTCTGCTTTACACAAGTACCTTGCTGTTTTGACTTTTAGCCTATACTATAGCATGCAATCAACGAAAGTGAGCTTTTCATACTTGATTTAAGTTGTTTTTCAATTTTTATTTGCATGCATTAAGTTTGTGAAGCAAAATGTGAGTTCGGTTCCCTTCCTGAGTGATCATCTTCCTTTAGCTCATTCACAGGGCGTGGCATTTGGAGCCATCCGTTCTTTGCCCCATCCTCTCTTCTTTTCCCATCTTTCCTGTTTCTTTCTTTCTTTCAGTTCAGTTCTCTGAACTTAAGTGTCACCTTCTCTGGGCATCAAATCCAAGGTCATCTGGTGTTAACTCTATAAACCAACACCAAGTTTACTTGAAAACTTTATCATCATTGAACATTATCTCTAGGACATATTTGCTTCTTCCTATGTGCTGAAGCAAACTCCAACACTACTAGGTATCTCTCTCATTCATTGTGTTTCACTCCATATCTATCACCTGAAATCCTGTCTGGTCTGTGGTGGACACCCAGCCATATTTACTTAATGAATAATTAATTACAATGAGTCATTCTACCTCCCTATGCACACACATATCTTTCAACTGGCCAGCCACGAACCTCTGTGAAGTCTGAACTCAGCTCTCAGAAGCATTGTAGAGGCCTCACGCAGGGAAGCATTTTGTTGCCAATTTTCCAGGGTTGAATTGCCAGCTGTAATTTACTAGGAATGACCCCAGGACAATGATTTCATATCTCCAATACTCACTGTCCATAACTGTAAAATTGGGATAACAGAACAATAATATCCATGTTGGGCTGTTATAAGGAATCCATGTTAGAGTATAGATAAAGTGCTTAGTTGTACAATAAGGTTTTGTTGGGGTGTTATTTATATTTTAAATTTTAGTATTTCTTGGTTCTTGGGATCTTTTTTACTGGAAATCTTGTTGGCTAAATCTGAGAACAGTAAGGACCCAGGCACGGCCAGACATTTTCATATCTAGATATTAGTATACATTGGTCTTTTCCACTGCTGGTCAGTGGTCACCCATGAAGACTCCGCATTTTAGTGAGTTCAGGAAGGCAACCCCTCAGGGGCTGGCCAGAAGTTCCCTGTCTTTGATACCATAGGACCATGGATGGAGGGTATTCTGTGTCAATAATTATAGATTTAGTAATCACTTCCTATTGAAGGAATAGATGGCGAATTGTGCTAACAATTTCAACCTGAATGTGTGTTAAGTGAACCTCAACATTTTACTATTGTCATTTTATTATTTACATTATATTATTTAGCTCCCAGAGAGTGAAAAAGTAACCATTTTGATTTTTGTTTGCTTGTAAATTTTCCTTTCCTTTTTAATCTGGAAGTGCTCACAGCCCACTAGTGCCACCACCTGCATGGCCGAACTTGGGTACTGGTGAGCGGTGATGGGGGACTAAGAAAAACAGACACAGACACAGAGACATAAGGAGAAAAGGTTGGGACCATGTGGGACACTGTCCTCTGATAAAGGAACAGTGACCCAGAGCTAGCACAGCAAGTGTATGCACAGGATTTTATCATGAGAAAGATAAGTAAGAGAAAGTTCCTGAAAAGCAGACAAGCTTTGAAGTTCCCAGCATCTGCAACACTTTTGTGATTAAACTGTTTATTCTTAAAGCTTATCGTTCCCTAGCAACTGGCATCTGGACCCCGAGTCGAGGACTGATTTATATAGTGAACCTTTGTCCAAAAGTGTTCTGCATCTTTGTGCAGGATTTCCCCACGCAGGCCTTTGCCATAATTCAGGGACAGAATTACTCTGCACCCTTGCACAGAAACTACCCTGGGGCATTGTCACTGTTCCTAGATAGTCAAAGACCTTAGCCTGAGTGACCAGATGCTACCATGGCTTCCTACACATTAGATCTAATTCTGAATCTTGACTTATCTGTTTACTCCTAACTATGAGCTCAGACTAGAGACCACTCCTTTTGAGACCTGTTTCTGTATCTAGGAGGTGGAGTTAAGGTAGTTAGTAGAGCGAATCGCTTCATGAGCTTATTCTGGGGTATGCACGCTGGTAAGCACAGTACATACTCATTTGAACCATGCAACACTGGCATTGCCACATCCTCACCGCCATTTCTTCGATGAGCACACTGAATTACAGAGAATGAGCAGTTTGTCCAAGACGACGCATTGTGAAGGGGAGTCAGAGTCCGAGCCAGGCTTCTGGGCTCCGGCACCTGTGCTGTCTGCCTTGGTCCTACGGTGTCTGTGAAACCCAGCAACCTCTGAAGAGGCTGGAATCCTTGAGGCTCTGATCCTAGTCTGTCCTACCAACTGAGCTAAATGTCTGGTTCAGCAACTGTGAGGCTGTAAGTGAGCATTAAAAGATAAAGAGATTTAGTGGTGCCTGGTTCAACACCCAGTCTTGATACAGATTTGTTTTCTTCATCTGTCTTTGCCCTGTAAGGGGCGTGATGGACCAGAGCATCAAACAACTGTATGAGAAACGTGTTGATTCCAGCCCAGCATCTAAGCCAGAGTGATGCAATGGCATCAGACAACTCCTCAGATGTGTCAAAGACAATCACTTTGACACCTGGATGTTAGGTACTTATGAAAAGACATTTTCTTTTCTAAAGCCCTCTCTTCCCATGCTGTTTAGGTTGGGGAGAGGGAAGCTCACTTAACTCTGCCGTTGTGATGCCAGTGGGATCAAGAGCATGCTACATCAGAGTCTGGCTGTGCACACCGCGTGTTCCCAAGTTCCTTGTTTGTAGCAACATTGTCAGCACCTCTTGCTTCACAGGAACTGGGACCAGGATCTTGTATCAGTGACACATTGCATGAACATTTTTTGCCCAGGTTACATACCAATTCCTGGGAAAGAGAATTCCCTCTTCCTCCAGCATCTCTGTTCATAATCTCACCGGGCCATGGGAAATGACCCAGTTCATGCGTGACATTTTGCCTTGACTCTTACTTCTGGTTCTTTGTCTCAGCTTCATAGCAGCTCTCAAAGTTCCCTCTCTTCTTTCTCTTAATGAAATGGAGATGAACCAAACACTTACTTTAGAAATCCATCTTTCAGTAATAAATTGTTGAGCAATATAAAAGTTGATGGATACCTATAAAACCTTCAAGAAAAATCCTGCTCCATCACTCATTACCCCATGGAAGCCAGCAAAGTGTGAGCTGTATAAAATCAGGAGACTCTGACAGAAGATCATCCTCCAGGGCACAGTCCATAGGACACCGAGATACCCAGCTGCTCCACACCAAGAGGTGGCTGCCTCTCCATTGACAAATTAGATTGCTGAATTACTTGACGATTCTTTAGACACCCAGCTGAGTATAAATATAAATTAAAGCAGCAGGCACTGTTTCACTTTATGACCCATGCAACAATACTGAAATGGTCTCGAGAGACAAAAGAGAGACACCTTAAATAATGACTACCCCAGCGGTGTGAGCCTGAAGAAATGTTCAAAGCTCTCGTTCTGGAGAAACCAGACACGACCATATAACAGGAAAATGAGTAAAAAGACATAAACAGTCAGGACTCTCCTGAAAAATAAGCCTGAGATTGCTCATGGCTCCATCATTTTCTTACAGCTTATGCTGATATTTTGAGTAATAAATTAAAGAATTCATTTCAAAATGTGTTGTGCACATGGAACTACATGTTAAGGCTACTCTCTTTCTCTTTCTCCTCCTCCCTTGTATCCTCCAGGTTTTCTTCCTCCATGTACCTTCCTCCTCCTCCTCCTCCTCCTTCTGTCCTTAATTAAAATGGCAATCTGCACAACCCAGTTTTCTTTATTAGAAACACATTCTATTAGAAAAATAAGACATCCTGTATTTTATAGACTTTGTGTAATTAGCCACTGCATTCCAACTTGTTGAGGAAAATAAATTCATTTAGCACAAGAACAAGTGCACTTTTGATGCAAAGGTATGACCACCTTTAGTGTTCACTCTCTCGTTATTTTAAAATGTTTTAAAATACTCAAGCTGAAACACGCACACATGTCATTTTGTGTATCTATATGTGTCTACCTGTGGGTCAGTCTGCCTATCTGTGTTGAGGAATGACTCCTTGAATTGATGTAGGATACAAAGCAGAGAGGGGGACAATGTTTCCTCTAAATTTTCTAGTTTTTAATTAGTTGAATATGGACTTACATTTAAGGAGGAATAATTATAAAAAAATTAAGAATGAATGTATATTCACATAGCAAGCCAAGTCTGGTGCCATTCCATGGTTCCCCCCTTGGGTTCCCCATGGTTCTATGTTTCCCCCAATTGAAACCCAGTGTTGAATGGGCTTCCCCTGGAGGTCGGAAATTTCCTTCTGAGTTGATTCCCCCCATACTCGGTCCCTCCAGTCTCCTTGATATTCTTTCTAATTCCTCCCCGCTCCCTACGTCTGCAGGTATCAGCATATTATAGCGATACGGCTTCATCAATGTTTATAGCAGCTCAATTTACTATAGCTAGACTATGGAGCCAACCCAGATGACCCCCACTCCATGAGAGGATTCAAAAACTTTGGTACATATATATACAATGGAATATGACTCATCTATTAAAGAAAACAATATTATGGCTTTTTCAGTCAAATGGATGGAAATGGAAAAAATTATGCTGAGTGAAGTATCCCAATCTCAGAGACTCAAGGGCCGAATGTTTTCTCTCATTTATGGAAGCTGGAATACAACTGGAAACAGTATGATAGATGGCTAAGCTAATAACATCAACATGTATGAATTTTCACATGAACAGGGGGAACCTTACCAAATTTTCTTTACATCTGCTTTACCCATGTTTTTCCACGCCTACTCAGTTCTCCAAGCAAGACAGCAAGTGCCATGTCTGAAGTATAGTCCTGAAGTATGGCCTGCAGTGCCCTGGGCCCAGTGCACATTAGTGCTGACTGCTAATCACTTCTAGATCTCTTTGCCTTGGGCCCAGCCCAGCTTTCCAAGGAGTATTTTTTGTTGCTGTTGTTGGTCATTGGTGCTTTGTAGTCTTACATAATGAAGGACACATTCATACGTGAACGTGTGATGGAAGTGCAATTTGGACCCACTCCCCATCCAGTATCCCCCACCCTCTCCATGGTCTCTTATCTCCACCGATCTACCCACTTACAAATATATATATACATACACATATATATGTATATGTAAATATTATATATAAATGTTGAATTTTTTAATTCTTCAGTTTTAAATGCCTACATGAATATTATTCATCTCGTAAGGGGTTTAAGGTATACTTTACAGTATTTATAGCCCCCCTTATTTTTCCCCATCCACCCCATCCCGTTGCCCTTAACTAGCCTGTCCTAGATCATATGTTACTTAGAGTTTCATGGGTCTAATATAAAAACTTGACTATCTTTCACCCTATTTTTTTTTTTACTCTGGCTTCCAAATATTAGAGAAAATATCAGACCTTGGACTTTCTGAGTTTGATTAATTTCACATAGCATAATTGTCTCCATTTCCACCCATTTACCTTCAAAAGCTATGATTTCATTCTTTTGGATAGCTGAGCAGAACACCATTGTGTGCGTGTGTGTGTGTGTGTGTGTGTGTGTGTTACATTTTTAGATCCATTCATCAGTGAAGGGTATCTGGGTTGATCCCCTAATTTCGCTGCTGTGAATTGTGCTGGATGAGCATTGATGAAGATGTGCTACTGTAATATGCTGATTTTAATTCTTCTGGGAATATACCTGGGAGTGAGATACCTGGGTCATATGGTGCTTCTATCCCTCATTTTTTGAGGAGTGTCCATAATGTTTTCCGGTGTGGTTTTACTAGTCTGCAGTCCCACTAATGATCTACAAGTGTTCTTTTTCCCACACAGCCTGCCCAGTGCCTGTTGTTGATTGTATTCTTGATCTTTGACATTCTTACTGCAGTGAGGTGAAATCTTAATGTACTTTTGATTTGCATTTCTCTGATTGCCAGAGATTTTAACATGCTTCCCATATATTTATTGGCTTTCTGTACTTCTTCTGCTGAGAAGTTTCTGTTTAGCTCCATAGATCATTTGTTTATTGGTTTGGATTTGTTTTCAATACGGAGGTTTTGAGTTCCTTGTGAATTCTGGATATTTGTCTCTTGTTGGAGGAGTAGCTGGCCATTATTTCTCCAATTCTGTAGGTTTTCTCTTTACACTCTTGACTAATTTGTTAACTGTGCCGAAACTTTTCAGCTTAATGGCATCCCACTTATTGATTATTGGTTTTAATCCTTGCACTATGGGAGTCTTATTAAGGAAGTTGGTTCCAGAACCTACATGGTGGAGAGCTGATCCTATTTTTTCTTCTAATATTTGTGGGGTGTCTGGTTTAATTCCTAGTTCTATGATCCATTTTGATTTGATTTTTGTGCCGGGTCAGAGATAAGGATCTAATTTCAGTTTTCTGCATATGACTGTCTAGTTTTTCCAGCACCATTTGTTGAATAGGCTGTCTTTACTCTGCAATTTTGCTCCCTTAGTTGGATAACAGAAGGTTAAATATTTGTGGATTTATCTGGGTCTTCTATTCTATTGCACTGGTCATCATGTCTGTTTTGAAACCAACACCATCCTGTTTTTGTTACTCTTATTCTATTGGTTATTCTGGGTTTCTTACTCTTTCAAATAAATTTAAGAATTGATTTTTCTATATCTGTGAAGAATGCCATCCAATGAGTATTTCAATTAGTAGACTGATGGACTCTAGATTTCTCCTTTCCTATATTATAGGCTCTTTAGCATATTTAGTATCAGAATCTGGTCAGCTTCATTCTACTCTCATTTAATGTAAGCACAAACAATCTCCGTTAGAATTCAATCTATCCATACTGTTCCTGATAATTACACACACGGCAGTCTCCATCATACTAAATCAGTGAATACTGTACCATTGCCCCTGAAGGAAACATATGGGAGGGGGCTTGCAAACCTCTGATCACAGCACTTCCATCAACTGACCAATATGTAAGGTACTTTGTTGCATACTTTTGTTTAAGGACTTCTCATATGATATATGTGGCTGATTCCTTTACAGTGAACTCACAAACAAGAGCACTAGATCTCAAGCTTGCTCAGAGATTATCTAAGATAAAACATCCATTTCATAAGGCACATAAGCTTCTGGCTCTTTCTTAGGCACATCAGATAATGCTGCATCACAATGCTCAGGGGTCATATTAAAGAGTAAAATGACCTGCTGGTCATGCCTGTAATTCTAGTGGCTCAGGAGGCTGAGGCAGGAGGATTGCAAGTTTGAGGCCAGCCTTGGCAACTGATGGAGTCCCTATGCAACTTAGTGAGACCCTATACCAAAATAAAAAATATAAAAGCCTGGGAATTTGGCTCAGTGTTTAAGTGTCCCTAGGTTCAATTCCCAGTACAAAAACAAGCAAACACCAAAAAAGTGAAGTGGTCAATATTCCCCCCAAAATATAAAACTGTGAAAACCATTATGCTAAACAGAGTTAAAATGGTAAGTGTTTGTAGTGGGAGAACTGACACAGGAGGGCAGAGCAAGGCCTTGTTCAACTGTGCTGGGAACATGCACACACCAGGGGTGACTCAATTGCTTTCCGTGTTTCATACATCCATGAATGACCTCTAAAACACCATTTTAGTGAGTAGTCACGTTTTCTTAAGTGGAATCCTTAAGTAATGAGGATTGGTTGCATTTAAATTTGGGGTTGTTAAGTGCAACATGGTCAACCTTACCATGAATAGTTAAACACATTTAATTCTCAGCACTGTGTGACCGAGGAGGGGAAAAGATCAGGAGATAAATAAGATGTGCATGAGCCAGGCGCAGTGACACACACATCTATAATCCTAGTGGCTTGCGAGGTTGAGCCAAGAAGATCACCATTTGAGGTCAGTCTGGGTAACTTATCAAGACCCTGTTTCAGTATAAAAATTTAAAAAGGCCTGGTGAGGTAGCTCAAAGGTAGAAGGCTCCTGGTTTCAGTCTTTGGTGATGGAAAAAAAAATGATATGACTTAGCCCATTCCAAAACTCAAGGGTCCATGCCTTTACCAGCATACCTTCATCTATGCCTCTGCTGGCCCCAAACTGGAGTTCCTGCTCCACTTGTCTCAGTCCATATATTCTCCCTGATTGGCCAACTCAAGAGTGAGAATTGTGATGTAGTAGGAAAACCCTAATCTCATGAGCAAGTTGATCTTCAAGACGTTAATGAAATAGCATTGTTCATAATTCAATAATTCTAAACAAAATTATAATGCCACTTCATTGGTCTTCTCTCTACACCACCAATACACTTAAGGTCATTCCTTGAGGCTGTACAGTTAGCAACTTCCAAACCTTAAAAGATACTCTGAGAATGGAGGTGGGTTTAGAAAAGCAGGTGATAATGAATTCCAGCTGGGGGTGCTATATATCAGATGTTTCCCCTGGAGAGTTAAAGCCTGCACCAATACCTTTAGTGCTTTTGTAAGTCCTGTACAAAATCAGTTTTTCTCCTTAATATTTTCCAAAGGAAAACTTCACACACACCACACACACACACACACACACACACACACACACAAGCATGCACACAGAACCATTGATGTCATCATCAAAAGCAGAGTTCAGGTACCAGTATGTGACTCACCTTTTGGGAAATGTAGCTATAATGGTCTAATATCCCCATCTGATAGATGAAGGATCTGAAAATCAGGAAGATGGAATGATGTACCTACTTGTGACTCCAAATTATTTATCAGTTGAACCAAATTGTGAATCCAGAATTCCTGAGTTATGGCTCAGTGAGAATTCCTATTACCTAGGTTGTCTCCATATGTATCTCTCATATCACCTCCATATTTGTCTGGCAAGTGATAAGTAGATTTTGATCAAGATAGTTTTCATGAGGGGCTATAAGGGACTGTATACTTGGAAGTGGATGGTCAGGCATTAACTATCAAATATAGAGCAGAGCACGGGATAAGCACGTACTATAAATGTACCAAGTATTGGTTTAGCAGCGGAATACGTGCTATCTTGTATATGAGATATTCAGAAATTCAGGACTGTGACAGACTTGCTTGATTAGCCCCAATTTAGTTGCAAGAATACTGTTTCCAACAATTTAAATAATAGCACCCCATTTACCTACAGGTAAGTCACAGGCTAACTCACAGCCATGAGTCCATGTGGAGATTCTGCAGAATGAAAAACAGAATCAATATGCTTTTGAGTTTTCCTGCAGGAAACAGAAAAGTCAAATTTTCTTGAGCAGGTGCTGACTTTTCCATCATTTTTTGTTCTTGATTTTCTCCTTCAGCAAACTTCCCTCTCTAGTTCTCTTATCTGTTCTGCTGCACATGGCTGACAAGACGCTTCTTTCTCAGTTCTCGGTAGACACATCCATATCCTTGCTACTGTGAAGAAGCCACTTGCAGTAAGTCTGCCTGTCACCTGCAAGTGTCGTGGGCTGGCATCTCAGAAGCCTGTGCAATCACATGATCTCTGGAGGGAAAACATAGGGTGAACCTTTGGGCTCTTTCAAAATCTCTAAAATGTCACCAGGTCAAGGCACCTGCTTGGTCTTTTCCTCATCTCAGAGTGAGTTCTGAGCTCACATGCCTAGACACAGGGATGGAATTGTGATGTTCATTTGGTCATCTCTATGTCGTATTTCAGGACCCAAGTAGAGGCCCCTTCCCCTGTGTTTACTGGTTTTGTATCATAAACAGTGCTTGCTTCAGTCTTTTGAACATTTTGGGTTTTGCCAGCTATCTCAGGATTATGTCACAGTACTTTCTTTACACAATGCTCTGGACACAGAATGTCACTCATAGGTAACAGAGACCATCAGTTCCACACCTTTGAGCCTCCTGTGTCTGGCTCCCACTGTGCCCTGTCTGTGAAAGTGCAGAATAAGCTTTTGTAGCCTTTGTTTCCTGCCAGCACGTGTGGGCCCCTTCGTGGTTTGAGTTCCCAGAGCACTTGGGGATCAAGGCCCTTTGCCTAGGCTTGCCGTAAGTCCCATTTTACTGAAGACCAACTGATGTATGCTTTCTGTCCTGGTGGAATTATCATAACCCCAAGCACATGGTTTGGATGGCAAATTCCACAGTCCCTGTATCTAAACTAACTGCAGATATTGGCCTTTGTCCTTCCCTAGATCCTGAGCTCCATCCACTGTGTTTCCCCTGCAGCTACCATTGTGATAGATTCAATAGACATGTGTAGAAGAAAAGAAACGATATTCCCCTAGGTTACCTGGATCCATATTCCATGCTGTTTGCAAAACTCCACTTTGGAAACGCAGGTATTTCACACAGAGATGCTTGTTGCCATCCTACTCTCCTCTTTTTCCTTTAAAGCCATGTGACAAAGTTGCCTGCACCTGGAAGACCCTCTGATTCCTACCTTGAGCACCATGGGGTGGCTCCTCCACTCTCCTCCACATTGTTCAGTTTAAAATTGCCTTGAAAGCAACACAGGCTGCGTTCATCATCAGTCACACACACTGTAAGTGCTTCTAACTCTAACCAGTGCTACTCAGGGCACATGCTTCCTGTGTGTCCAGTGTGGAACCAGGAGTATATCTGTCTCCTCACCTTGATGCCTCCCAGAAACTCTATGAATACATAATAGTATAATCAAGTTCATGTTCAATGAAACCAAGGCTCCAACGCTTACTTATCAAGTTCCTAGGGCCAACAGGTCTTAGCTTGAGATTCAAACTTGTTTTTCTCACTAAATATCATATTGCTACATCTTCTAAATGATGAGAATACTTATTTATTTGAGTAAGGACATTTTAATCTATTTCTATTTCTATTTGTCTGCAGCTGTATATTTCTAGATATGTTTTCTCCCCAAAACTAAAGCCCTGCTTTTGCTATCTTCTGAAAGAAAGTCAGCATTAATACACAGTATGAGTGTCTCTTTCCTTTCTGGCTCACACACCTGAAAGCAAGCCATCTGGATAGAGTTGGCAGTTACTGAATGGTATGTGATTTCTTCACTGTTCTCTACAGAGACACTCATTACCCCTCCATCCAAACAAAAAGGGAAACTAACATCAAGATTCTGCCCAACCTTCAACCCTGTAGAAGGAATTTAATTCTTGGTTTATTTCACAAAATCCACCCACACATCTTTCAATACTTTAAGTCAGAAACATTGCTGAAGAAAATCCTCACCATGGGAGTCTGAGCCACATGGGAAGTGAAGTCCTACATCCACTTACGAGTTGTGTTTTGCATTTTGCTCCATTAATGATGCTGTCTAATGCAAAGAGCAATTCAATGCTGTGCTCAACGCATCTGTTAGACCGGGACATACACCTTTAGCAGTTCAGAGCTTCTCTGCTTTATCTCCACTGATTTTGGTAAAACAGGTAGGGTAGAGAATTTTCTGGAAAGAAAATCTAGGCTTAGGAATTTAAATACTGCAATGATAAGCTAATAAGGAATAGAAATGTGTCTTCTAACTCCAATGCCAGTTTTCTTTCTTCTTTTACTCTGTCATGCTCTTTTACAGAACTCTGAAATAACCAAAAGTGAGATTATTTTGTAATTAGTTTATGCAGTATCTTGAAAAATTTAAATGCATGTGCCATTTATTGAAACATATGTGTTATGGGTTGCACACTAAAATATCGGGAACCACCACACATAGGTCAGCCAGGAAAAGGCACTTCAACCAAATAAGACTGAAAAGCCAGGTGATAAATCATTTTCAAATTCAGAATTGTCTTACATCAAACCAGAATTTCTCAGATTTATTAATAAGTCTTCTATGAAAGTAGGGTTCCAGAGTCAAATGTATTTTGTAAAATATGGTTTTATATTGTGTTCATGAAAGTTCTAAATTCTATTAATCTATGGCCATTCTTCCATTTAAAACTTTATTTAAAAATATTGTTTTATTATAAATTGTGTGGGTGATGCATTTGAGTGAGAGTCAATGCATTTTGCTACCTTTGGTGTGTAGTTTGAGGTTCTTCCACAAGACAGTGCATCAATATCTGAAAGACCCCTATAATTCACGAATTCACATTTCTCTGCATATTCTGAGATTTTCCAAGAACCCCATCCAGGGTATTAAGCTGGCAACAGTTTGCTGCTGTTTGGTGCTGATTGCTATTCATGAGATGATATCACAATGTTCTTGACCTTTCAAGTAAGTGAAGGACGTGTTTGTTTCCCTACTATGGAAAAAGCAAAAATAAACATTTGTGTGCATATTTTTGAGTGAATACGAGGTTTGAATTTTCCTAGATGAAGGGCTGTAGGTATAATTTCTGGGTCATATAGTACTCGAATGATTTGCTATTGGGAACTGCCAAACTGTGTTCCGGGGTGGCTGAAGTATTGTGCATTCTTACCAGTTGTTTAGTTAGCTTTTCTGCTGCTGTGACTGAAACACTGATGGGGCAATGTTAAGGGAGGAAAGTTTACTCAGGGCTTCGCGGTGTCACAGGTCTCAGTTTGTTCACAGCTGGCTCCACTCCTTGGAGCTGGAGGTGAGGCAGAACATCATGGCGGAAGAGTGTGGTGGAGGAAGGGTCAACACATCACACCAGGGAGCAGAGAGAGGGACATGCCACACATCAAGGACAGAGTATATGCCCCAGAGGCACCCACTGCCTCCAGCCTCACCCAACCTGCTTACAATTACCAGTAGGTTAACCCCTCCAGTGGATCAATTCATAACACATTCATTTCATCTCTTAACCTTCAAGCACCCTCTAAACCTTTTGGGAGACACCTCACATCCAAACCGAGCATCAGCGTCTCTGAACCCCTGTCAGCACTGATGCTGTCGTTATTTTTGGCTTGTTTGTTTTTAGTTTTAGCTTTTATGATAGGGATACAGTGATAGCTCACTTGGTTTACATTTTCATTTTCCCATGGCAAATAATGTGAATATTTTCCTGTGCTCCTTTGTCATCTGTATGTAGCTTTTGTGAAGTGCTTTTTCATACATTTTCCCATTTAATATTTAGATGTTTTATTTTATTGCATCCATTGAAGGTGAATGGATGGCAAATGGAAGAAATCAGGCTGAGCGAAGTTAGCCAAACCCAGAGAGTCAAGGGCAGAACGTTTTCGTTCATTTGGCGAGGCTGGAGCTAAACCCAGGCTTGGGGGAAAGGTAGATAAACTCATGGATTAGAACCATAGGAAAAAATGCAATATGTTAATATTTATGAGATACATTTGCAATACATTGCATAAGATATTTGAATAAGCTATACTGTATGCCTTTACAAAAATGTAAATGTTTAATCCTATTGTCAAATATAACAAAGAATAACAAGGGATGATAGGAAGGGAGCAGAAGGGGAAATGTTGGAACTGAGATAAAGCAAGGTACATTCCAAGCAGTTATAAGTACGTCACTGTATATACCATATATAGTCATGTATATAAAAATGATCTTCATAAACATAAGAATTCTGTCACTGTACTTGGGTTTTTTAGGAAAAATATAGGACACAGAGAGGGGCAAGGGATTGGGGGACAGGAGGAAGGAGATAGAAGGGTGTAGGGGTGTAGAGTAATGACCAAATTGTATTGCTGTATTGTGTGCATCAAGGAATATGTGAAAACAAATCCCATCAATATACAACAATAAAGTACTTATAAACATAAATTAAATATAAATTAATAAAAAATAAATAAGAATAATTGATTTGGAAAGATGGGAATTTCTAGATAATAGTTATTTATGAGATATGTGATTTGCAAATATTTTCCCCCCAGTATGTAGTTTGAATTTTCATTCTCTTAACAGATCTTCAGGTGATATAAAATTTTTAAGTTTGCAATGTTTGATTTATAAATTTTCATTTTTATGGATATATTTTGGATAAAACCTTTTTGCTTAGCATTTGATCTAGAAGATATTTTATATTTTGTTTCTAAATTGTTTAATTTTATATTTACATTTATGGATATGATAAACTGTAGTTATTATTGTCTACATTGTGAGACCATAAGGTATTTCTATTTTTTTTTTTTTTTACTTGTTAATGTCTCTGGGCCAAGACCATTTATTGAAATGGCTATCTTTTCTTTATTGACTTTATTTTGCACTGAATATCAATTGGGAACAGTTCTATGAGTTCCTTATTCAACTCCATTGATCAACACCTAGTCCATGAGCCTTGAATATTTTACCTCCATAGCAACTCATGAGATACAGAAAGGTTCCTTTGAATTTATCTTCTTTTTTGAGACTGCTGACATTTTCTAGTTCCTTAACTTTCCTGTATGAATTTTAGGATAGCTCCTTTTTTATACCTATTAAATATTGCTGGGCAGTTGACAGGAATTGCAGTAAATCTGTCTATCAATTTGTGATTTATGCTCTTACTTCGAATTATTTCATAAATGTCTTCTAGCTTCCAGCTGATGACTTTTACACATGCTTTATTATATTTACACTTATGGATTGTATTACTTTTGATGAATTGTAAATGATATTATATTTTCATTTCAAATGTCCATGTGCTCACTGCTAGAGATTAAAATGATAATTTTTATGTTTATCTTGTTATATTTAAATCATGCTGGGCTGTAGTGGTTGCTCAGTAGCTAAAGCATTTGCCTAGCATGTGCAAGAACTCAGGTTCAAACCCCAGTACAACATACACAACTAAGGGTTGGAGAAACAAAAGCCAGATGAAAAAATAAATAAAACTGATTCTTTGTTTCTCTCTCTCTCCCTCTCTCTCTCTCTCTCTTAAAAAAAAATCTTGCTGATGCACTTATTAGTTTTTGGCAACAAAGCATTTGAGTATAAAAGTCTTATTTCTTCCTTTAAAATCTGTATGTTCCCTATTTCCTTTTTCTGCCCTTTTACACTGGCTAGACTTTCTCATCTTAAAATAATTGCAAGGGGCTGGAGTGGTGGCTCAATGGTTACAGTGCTTGCCTGGCATTCGCGAGGATGTGGGTTTGGATCCCAGCACCACATACACGATGAAGTGTTGGAGCAAAGAAAGCCACATGAAAAACTAAATACAACTGATTATTTCTCTCTCTCTCTCTCTTTCTCTCTCTATTTCTCTCTCTCTCTCTCATTAAAAAGAAAAGAATAGCAAGAGCTGAGCTTGAGCTTGTTTCGTCCTTCTAGATCTCACGGTTTGGAAAGCATTCCATTTCTCACCATTAAATATAATATAAATTGTAATTTTTAGTAGATGTTTTAACTATTGTTGAGAAAATTTTCCATTTCTGCTTTTCTCCTAATTTTGTTACTGTTTTTGTCATTTGTTTTATCTGGACTTATAGGATAATTTGCCTTTTCTGATTTCATCTGAAAACATTGATTTTTTTGGATATTGAACCAGCCTTGTATGTGGATAATAAACTTTCTTTGGTCCTGAGGATATAATTCTTGTTATGTATTACTGATTTCTGTCTGTGAATGGTTGGTGAAGCATTTTTATATCTGAGTACACAATGTATGTTTTTTTGTGAACAGCTGTCCTTGTCTAGTGTTGACATTAGGGTAATGTCAAACTTTGGAAGGCAGTGGGGAAAGGTTTCTTCCTCCATGTTCTGGAATATGTTGCATGGAATTGATGTTTGCTTGTCTTTAAACATTTGTCAAAGTTCTCATAGTAGAATTTTCAGGGCCTGGGTATTTATTTGGGGGGGGAATATTTTAAAATCATAGTTTTAATTTTCTTAATAGTTACAGGCCTGGTCAAGGCATATACTTCACATAAGGTGAAGTGTGACTGTGTTTCACCAGGAATCGATCCATTTCCTCTAAATCCTCACAATTACGTTTGCAGAGTTGGTCGCCATGTTGTGTTAGGATGCTTTTGAACTTTGTGTGGTCTGTAGTCTCATTCATATTTTATTTCTGATATTGGTAACCTGTGCCTTTCTTCCTGTGTTTTAAATTTGACAGTCTCCTTAGAAGTTATCAATTTTATTGATCTTTTATTCACAGAACAGTCCTTTGTTTCATTGATTATTTTTACAATTGTTTCTGTTTTCAATTTTAGTATTTTTTCTTTTCTGCTTAATTTTATTATTTTTCTTTTTTCTGCTTATTTTAGGTTTATTGTGTCTTTCCTTTCCAAAAGGAAAGAGTTTTCTAAACTCCTCATGGTAGGAGTTTAGAACATTGCTTTGGACTTTTGCCCTGTTTTAATGAATGCACTTATAGACATATAAATCTACTTATCACCACTGCTTCTGTCCACAGATTTCAGAGTATTATATTTTAATGTTCATACACTTACAGATAATATTTATTCTTCTTTTAAAATTTTGTTTAAGGAGGTTGGGACTAGACCCTGGCCAGTGAGAAAGTTGGTCTATTATCATGTGTTAAATTCAGATAAGATGTAATGCTATACAACATAATCCTTTTTTAGAGATATTGTGGGAAGGGGAAGGGAGGGATAAGGGTGGGTAATTGGGGGGGCACTCCTGGGGGTAATTGTAATATCCAGAATCTATACACATTTTATATTATTTTGTTAAAAAACTTGTATGGTTGTTCAAAAATAAAAATAAAAAAAATTTTTGCTTAAGACTTTGTATCTAATCCAGGAATTATTTAGAAAGTTTTATTTGGTTTCAGTCAGGAAATTAGCAACAAGCCAGTGATGAAAATGTCAAGTTCCTGGCCACTCACTGATGGAGTAGGTGAGAGTCTAAGAGCAGGAAAGAGCAGAATCTCCATTCCATTTCCCTAGTGCAGTGGCATTCTAGTTGAAGGTGGAGCTTCTGCACAGACATAGAGGCACTGTAGATGGAGCCCAGATAAGAGATTCCTATAGATTTATGCCCCTTGAGGAACGGGGTGGGGAGTGTGGCAGGTGAGAGGGAAACACTAGGAGTGAGAGAAGTGCTAGATTCTGGGTGGGAGTCAGGGAGGCCTTTCCCCCTCCCAAGAAGGGTTCCTGGCAGAGGCACTGCCAAGGACCTGGCCTAAGGCTCCAGATGAAGAGAACTAGGGATAAGGCATCTGGGCTAAGGGTACAAATAGGTGACAACTGTGGAAGGCCAGGAGCCTCTGAGCCTTTGACTGCATCCTCATCAGAGGCTGTCATTCTCTGACCATGCACAAAGTCGCCTGTGGGAGGGCAACTTCCCTGTGACGCCTGCTGGGTAAAACTTGTGCAGTTAACTATGATTGGGCCTGAAAATCCACAGGTAATTTTTGCTTATTTGTTTGTTTAAAACAGGAGACTAGAGTCCTTAATTCCACTCCTTGACTTCTCTAACCCTGCAGAAGAAACATCTGTTTACCCTATTTTGGATCTGAATAGGTCAGAGTGTACGGAGCTGAGATCATATCCAGGTAATTAATCTAAAGCTACAGCATACCAGGGTCACTTTCAAAATTCTGGGCAGGACCGTGAGGTCTGCTTGGAAAACTAAATCTAACTATGAATCCCACTATTTACCCAGCCAGAAAGAGATGTCCGATAGCCCAACTAAGGTTGACTTCAGAGAACCAGGAACCTTTTCCCTAAGTTTTTGCCTTGATCATGTCTTACCTGGTATAAGTATTAGTTTGGGTACAGGATATCTGTGGTCAGTAAACTGAAGCTTATCTGATGCCTTCCAGTGCTGAGACAGGGTCATGAATGTTAGGGCACAACACCAAGAAGTACAATCCCAGGGTCCACGAGGTCCACTCCCAACATACTGTGTGCCATATTATGTTATCCCAAATAAGACTCACGTTAATAAGGCACACAGTGCTTCCGATGCAGTGTCTTGTCACGGGGCCTCCTGCCCTAAGGACTCCTTCTCCAATCTGGATAATTCTGCTCAACTCGGTTTCCTTTTTGTCAGGTTCATGACGTCTGATCCCAAGTGTTTGGAGATGCTCTGGTTATCTTTCTTTTATTGATTTCTGATTTGATTCTTTTCTAGCTGAAGATAATAGACAGTATGATTTCAAAAGAATGTAATGCTCCTGTGTGTACATATTTTTAAAGAAAGAGAGAGAAAAACAGAGGTGATTTTATTTTTTCATCTCGGTTTTGTTTTTTCCTGTACTTAGTTATTTCTGTGGTACTGGGAATCGAACCCAGGTCCTCATGCATGCCAGATAAGAGCTCTGCCACTGAGCTACCTCTTCAGCACCTGTTGTGTGTTCATCAATCAAGTAGGATTGATAAATTCATTGAGAACTTCCAACCTGAGAATAGGACAGACATGAAAAATTCATAGAGCTCCATAATTCACAGAAATGCTACAAATAAATGAGTTCACAAGGTCAGTGACTGTCCCTCCTGAATATTAAGTATACATGGGGACCGACCACTGGGACCAAGTCAGAGTATGGACAGAGATTAGATATAGATACATTGCAAGAATTAGTTGAGAGGAGAATAACATAGGATACACCTTCCTGCGCCTTTTAAAATATAGCCTCTCTACCGTATGTGGCCAGCCTTGTACAACTAATCTGACCTCTGATCTTGCTCTCTGAGATAAGTCATTTCCTTAGCAATGATTTATAACAACAGTCTAAGGGCTAATTGGAAAGAATACAAAGTTGAATATGAAATCAGCTGAGGCCTGGAAGACCTGGGTGATGCCTGTGAACCAAGACATCTGTGTGGCAGGGGCCAGCTGAGACTGGGACCATACTGGCAATTGGATGAGCTGATACTCTGGGTTAGTGGAACATCAAGACTCAAGACTCTTTCTGTAACACCTCACTATGCCAAAGATCTCCACCTCAGCTCCTGCAGCTTCTTCCCTTTGGAAGAGTTGTTTTTATTTGCCATGTTTAGAAAAAAACAAATTTCTATGTAGACAGCAAGTATCTTATATCAACCAAAGGAAACAGATGTTGAACTGTCTGATGATTTCATCGTTCTTTCATTTCTATGAGTACCCGTAATTACTGAGCTAGTTTAGCAGCTTCATGGTCATGAAGCCGTGTTCTCTATAGTCAGATAGTACAGATCCTTCTTGTTTGTGACCAACTATATAAAACCAGTTTACTCTACATTTTCCAGTTACCATAGGATTATATTGATAACAGTAACGAAAATAACAATTAAAATACCCTGGTTACTTTCCTGTTATATGAGTACATCATCTTTGAGTCAGGATCTTCCTGTGCATGGAATTGAATAATAAGCCACAGAAACTGACTGAGCGATTTAAGCTAAAAGCATGATGATGATGTACTGAAATAATATCTAGAAGCCACAGAACGGCTGAGTGTGCTGGAGTTGCAGGATTAGAAAGGGAGCTGTGAGTCCAGTTGCAGAGACTGCTGAAGCTTGTGCTGGCACTACCGCCTCTGTCACTGCCAGGGTTCACTGTGTGGGCCTCACCAGTGCACCTGCTGGCTGCAGTCCCTGACCTTGCTGCTCCTCATCACTCAGGAGAAGTTTAGAACAGACAAGAGCATCTGAACTGACTAGGTTATGCCCCATGTTCAGATCGTAGCTTCCATGGAACTGGGGTAGTTATTTCTCAGTACTGTGGTCTCCTGTGAGAAATGCTCTCATCTGGGAAGGGAAACTGCATTCAGAACATTCCACATGCAGATGTCAACTGTGAGCATTCTACTCATCAGGGTCCTCAGCATTTTTTAAAAGTGGAGGCTCCGTAACTCCAATCTTCTTGAGAAATCAGAAGGATAGAATTCCAGTGGAGTTATTCCTAAATACAGAGCCAAGATCCCTAACCCCTTTGCTCTTCTCTTCCCTTGAGTAATTTCCCTGCTGGCAGAGGCAAGAGTCAGTGAAAACTTTGTTCAGTGAGAAATGCTGTCCTGATGCTGAGGAGTCTTTCTCTGCACAACATTTTCTAGGTGCAATTTCATGAATAGTGAATCATCATGCTTGTGCTATGGGCCCTGGCATTGCTGTCTGGGTTGAAATGCTACCTCTGTCACTTCACTGGCATTTTAAACATGTCCTTCAATTCCACGTTCTTGAATTTCCCTATCTATAACATAGCGACAAACAGCAGAGCCCACTTTATGTGATTGCTGAGAAGATCAAATACGTTCATACATTCCACGTTGTAAATGCATCCCTAATATGGGATGAGGATTTGAAGCATTAGGGTTAAGTCTTTGCAGTGTCAGGCACAAATAATGAAGTCAGAAGAAATATATGGAGACAAGACAGCCCTTTTCACCAGGGAGAAGATACCAGTAAATGCAAGACAGAGGGTCATCCTGATAAAAGCAGATTTGAGACGAATCTGTGTTCTGCCTCGCCCCATGAAGAGATACTTCCCACTGGCTGCAATTTTTAAGAGCCATTACTTTCCTCTAAAGTGAAATCAAACAAATATAAAGGATAATTGATCCTCACTGGAAGATTTTCTTAAAGGTTAGTAGATCATTTTCTTTGTGATTCTGGGGACTGAAAATAGATGAATATACATAATTTAGTTTTGGACACCAGCAGTGGCAGAAATGAGGCTGTTTCAAGATTAAAAATATAAAAGAGATTGATTTTTAAAGGGAATTGTGCAATTTTACTTTCTTTTTGATTTGGACTTTGGGGGTTTGTAATTATCATACTATAAGCAAATGAGTGTATTAAGAAAGCAAAAATAGATTTTGCCTGTTAAACCTGAGAGTTGCCCTAAATGCAAAATATCCTATGATACTTTTTGGAAAATAAAGAAAATAATGCCCAGCGAAATAGTGAGGAATAGTGAAACAGTTCTGGAGACCCGACCCTTGGTCCCTGCAGCTCTGCCCCTCGGACATCAGCAGCTTCATCTGCCAAGAGATGGAGGCAAGTGACTTCAGGGTCCTCACAGTCGAGAATGCAGTCAATGCTGATGTGTACCTGAGAGCAGCTTCTTCATTTTTCTAGTCTAAGATTCTTTTCACCTCAATACCATCAAGAGGTGAGCACATAATCTAAACAAATCAGAATATGGAACTGCTTTCGTTCACATGGCCTTGGCTAGACTGATTGTTAAGACCTCCGGAAACTCTCCTGGCATGACAATAAACAAACTATTGTTTTTCCTTTCTTCTTCTCTGAATATTTTTAGTGAGAAGGATTTTAAGAGAAGGTCCTGCAGATGACTTTGCCAGCAATTTGAAAGGCAGTTGCCCAGGAATGAAGATGTGGCTCCAGATGGACTGCTTCTCTACCTGGACTAAGCCACACCTGAAGATACACCGGGCCACTTCCTGTTCCACAAGTTAGCATCTCAGGTTACATTTGTTTCACCTACTCTCTGAAACTTCCAATAAAAAGCACTTTGCCCAAAGCAGTTGAATAACAAAAAGAGCATGCCTTTGAGAGTTGAAATTTAGCCATCTGACAACCTGTAATGCATAAGTGACCAGGAGATCTTGTGCAAATCATGTGAGGACAGAATGATTTGTTTCCTCTGCTTTCTAACTGACTTGCAATATTTCTCTAAGTTATTGAAAAGATAGTGATGCTACATATTATTAGATTTACAGTATATAAGTTTATACCTTATCTCCTCTACTGACCTATAGCTTCTTAAGGATAAAGTTTCTTTTACCTCTAACTTTTTAACCTCTTCAATGCTAGCATAATGCTTATCAACTGGAAGGCAGTGTACATAGAAGGAACTAATATAATAAAAATCAATCTGCAATGTTGGATTTTGGGGACATTTTTCCAGAGGCTCAATTATGTGATGAGATGGTAATCGGATACATTGAAATCATTTTAGCATTTCCTTCTTTTGTTCTCTGGAGTATCCGATGGCCAAATACCATGCTGACAGATGTTCTCCATTGCAGTGCAAAAATTTTCACATCATTCATATGTGAACGGCCAGCATTTACTGTCAGCAAAAAAAATCATCACATAATAACACTCAATATTTATTTTATCCAGAAATCTTGGTAAAAAATCAAATTGGTCCGTCAATTAGTGTAAAAAAAAAATTCAATTGCTCAGTGCTCCCACCTGGTGAACAACCAGAGCCTTGTGGGTTTCTCAGCATGAACCAGATCTGTGATCTGGGTGATTGAGAAAGATGAAGTGCCTCATGTTGTTCCAGTTACAGGAGCCCAAAAGGAGAACACGGTCAATGGCATCTGCAGAATGCTGATATTTCTCAGGATTTCCGCTAAGCCTGTACTGAATCATACATGCTGAACCTTACACTAAATTACCAGCTCTTCTCAAGCAGGTGATCTGGAAACTTGATAAAGTTCTTCACAGCAACAAGCGACACGGGAGGACATCGGACAGCAAACATGTTCCCAGTCCCCAGTTCATCAAACAAACAATAGAAATGACACACGTGAATACTTCAGTCCATGGATGCAGACAGTCCCCCTGGAAACCCAGTGCCACACACGGCCTCAGAGCTGGGCCAGAGCAGGCAGAGTTTGGGAATGCTTGGACAAAGAGGACTGGGAGCACAATGACTGGGAGTTGTCTCTAGTCCTATCACCTGATTGGTGCTTCTGTAGATGATCAGCTAAGTGAATCCAAAGCCAGTGGTTCCTTGGAGGTCTCTTGGGAAGTTCCTGGGTTCTCAGACTCTTCCCCATGGAAAGGCAAGAATTCATGACAAGTTCTAAGTGGAAGCTTGTGCAGTGGCAGTGTATACAGGAGCAGGGAATTTCCTCCCTTTCAACAAAAGTGTCTGGATGTGAATATCAGGCACATTAAGCCTTCTGGTCAGACCAGATGATGTGATGCAAAGGGAAGCTGAAGATAAGTGAAAGGTTAGGAGACATTCCTTAGGTCAAGATAGGGATCAAAGGACAAGTGCCTTCTGACCATGAAAGGTCAGGAGACTTTCCTTAGGTTGAGCTGGGGACCAGAGCACAAGTGTGTTCTGATCAGGAAATGATCAGAAAGTCAGAGCACCATTCTGGGAGGTTTCCTCACACAGAGCACAGGAAAGGAGGTATGTCCCCGAAGAAGGTGCTTGAACACAATGAAGGGCCAAGGTGGAGGAGGCCTGCAGTGGGTGGGAGAGTTTCCGAGCCAAGAGGGGGCCATCAGCCCAGCCAGGCACTCTTCCTTCTCACAGGCAGTGGGAAAAGCTATGCACCCATCAGCCTGGCCAGGAAAATGTTTGCACTATTTTTGTGTGTGTGTCTGTGTTTTATCAATCTATGTTTTTTTTTATTCATTTGACCATGATAAATCAAAATGTGCGCATAAAGTTGCTAAGGCAGTCAATAGACTGATTTCCATCTGGTCTTATTTCTAGGCAAGTTTTCTGTTTCCTCCCTTTCTTAAAACTGAAGCAACAGAATTCTACTTGGGAGTCATTTTTAGTTTCTATTTCTCTTTTAATTTGGGGGCTATTAGAGCACTACAATTCTACATAGTAGTTGGGTTCATTCTTCAAAACCACACATGCATGGAATTCGATTTCTTTCCGCTGCCTGCACTTTTCCTTCCCATCCTCCATCCCTCATTATCCTCAATTTACTGCATTAGAATTCTTTTCAACCACCTCTTTATGTTGTTTGGTTGGTTCTTTTTCTTACTCATAAAGGTGAATTTCCCTGTGGTATATTTACTCATGCACATAACATGATTTTTTAAAGAACTCTTTCCACATTGCTTCCCTTTCTTGTCCCTCCACTTTGCCTCTCAGTCTGCCCCGTCTACACAACTAATCTTCCCTACATCTTTATAACATCCTCTCCTTCCATCTTCCTAATATTTGTTTTACTCTAACTTCAGCATATGATAAACACATTTAACCTCTTTGACTTTCTGAGTCTGGCTTATTTCTCCTAGTATGATGCTTTCCATTTCCATCCATTTAATAGCAGATGCCATACTCTCATTTTTTTTTATGGCTGAGTAGAACTCCATTGAGTATATATACCAAAATTTCTTAATGGGTTCATTATTGACAGGAATCTGGGTTGTTTGCACAATTTAGCTTTTGTGAATTATGTTGCTATAAACATCAATGTGGCTGTGTTGCTGTAGTATGCTGATTTTAAATCTTTTGGGTAAATACCAAGAAGTGTGATAGCTAGGTCATATTGTGGTGCCAAACCTAATTTTTTGAGGAATCTCCACACTGCTTTCCAGAGGGGTTGTACCAATCTTCAGTCCCACCAATAATCTATAAGTATGCCATTTTTCCTGTGACCTTGTCATCATTTATTATCATTTGTGTTCTTCATAAATGCTATTCCAGGTGGAGTAGGATGAAATCTTATTGTACTTTTGTCTTGCATTTCTATGATTGCTAGAGATGTGAACTATTTCACATACTTGTTGGCTATTCTTCCTTATTTTTTTCAGAAGTTTCTGTTTAGTTGGTCCATTTTTTGATTGGGATATTTGTGGGGGGAGGGTTGGTTTTAAGGTTTTTGTTTTTTTTTTTTTAAAGAGAGGAAAGTGAGAGAGAGACAGAGACAGAATCAGTTTTTATTGAGTTTTTCGCGTGGCTTTCGTTGCTCTGACACTTAGTTGTGCACGTGGGTGCTGGGGTTTGAACCCGTGCACTTGGCGCTTGCCAGGAAAGCGCCTTGACCGCCGAGCCACCACTCCAGCCCCCTTAAGGTTTTTTTTAATTATTTATATATTCTGGATACTAATCTCCTGTCAGAAACGTAGTTGGCAAAGATTTTCTCCCATTCTATAGGTTCTCTCTTCAAACACTTAATCATTTTATTTGCTCTTTCAAAGCTCTTTAGTTGGATGGCATCCTACTTATTTATTTTTGGTTTTATTTATTGTACTTTGGGGATCTTGTTAAGGAAGTTGGTGCCATATGATGAAATATTGACCCTGTGTCTTCTTCCAACCGTTGTAAAGTTTCTAGTCTAATTCCTAAGTCTTAGATTTATTTTGATTTGACATTTGGTCAGGGTAGGAGAGAGGAACATAGTTTCATTCTTCTAAATATAGCTATCCAAATTTCCCTACATCGTTTGATGAAATAGCTGTCTTTTTTCCAGAATATATTGGAATCTTAAGTACCACATACCTGTGAGCATATGCTTTTTTCTCTGTGTCTTCTAGTCTGTTCTATGGGTCTCCATGTCTATTTTGATATTGATACCATGCTGTTTTTGTTGCTACAGCTCTGTGGTATAATTCAAAACGGGTATGGTGATACCCCGCATTGCTTTCCACACAGTATTGCACTGCCTATTCTGGGGCTTTTATTCTGGTGAATGGGTTAAGAATTGTTTTTCTTTTATAATTCTCTGAAGAATGTCACTTGGCATTTTTGAGAGGGATTGCATTGAATCTTTATAACACCCATGGTATTATGACAATTTTGACAATATCAATTCTGCCTATCCAAGAACTTGTGGGTGGGGGTTTCTTTTCACATTCTAAGATCTTCTTTAATTTCTTTCTTCAGTGTTCTATAATTTTCATTCCTGAGCTCTTTCACCTCCTTGGTTAGATTAATTTCCCAGTATTTTTTACTCTCTTTTTTTTTTTTTTGAGATTTTTGTGAATGGGATGGTTTTCCTGATTTCTTCTTGGCTCAATCACTATTGGAATATAGGAAAGCTATTGATTCATGGGTATCGTAACATGCTACTTTGATGAGCATGCACCCATTTATAAACTCTGGAAGTCTTCTTGTGGTTTCTTCTAGATATAGGGTCACATCATCAGTAAACAGAAATTTACTTCTTCTTTTCTTATTTCTATCCATTTAATTTTCTTCTCCTGCCTGATTGCTATGGCTAGTGTTTCAAGAAGTATATTGAATAGTAGTGCACAATCCTCTCTGGTTCCTGATTTTAGAAGAAATTCTTTTAGTTTTTTCCCATTTAGTATGATATTGAATTTGAGTTTGTCATAAATACCCAAAATGATATTGAGGTAAGTTCCTTCTATCTTTAGTTCCTTTAGTGTTTTAAATTTGTATGGCTATTGAATTTTGACAAATGATTTTTCAGCATCTATTGAGATAGTTGTATAATTTTTGTCCTTAACTCTGTTTATGAGGTGAATAACATTTATTGATTTGCATATGTTGAACCAACCTTATGTCACTGGGATGAAACCCACTTGATCATGGTGTTTTATTTTCTAGGTATTTTTTTTTCAAATGTGATTTTGCTAATGTTTTGTTAAGGATTGTTGCATCTTTGTTCATCAAGGATATTGGTCTGAGATTTTCTTTCCTTGAAGTGTCTTTCTCCAATTTTGGTATCAGTGTTATACTTGCATCACAGGATATATTTAGGAGTGTTCTTTCCCTTCCAATTTCATGGAATAATTTGAGGAAGGCTGATGTTAGTTTTTCTTAAGGTCTGGTAGATGTGGCTGTAAGTCCAGCTGATAGTCCATCTGGTCATGGAATTTTCTTTTTTGAACGCTTTTAGCTGCTGTTTCAATTTCATTACTTGAGTTTGGTTTATTTAAGTTTTCTGTATAATCCTGGTTTAATTCAGACAGATCATATGTCTAGAAATTTGTCAATGTGTTCTAGATTTTGCAATTTCTTTAATTGTACATTTCCAAAATAGTTTCTAATGATGCTCTGGATTCTAGAAGGGTCTGTGGTGTTTCTATCTCCTTCATGCTTTTCATCTTTTCTCCTTCTACCTTGTCCACACTTGATATAGTACCTCCCTGATCATAGAATCTTCCTATGTATTGATTAAAAATGAAATAGAACTAAATAAACATATGTACATATATATATATATTCATTATATACATATGAGTAAGTATATATCTATACATATACATATGTTTATATATACATATGTACTTAATTTATCAACTGACAAGATTTAAATATGAAGTGCACCACAAAAGCTCATCTGAGTCCATGTAAGAATTTTCAGAGGTGAAATGATTATATTAAGGGAGATATGACCCAATCAGTGGATGAATCCACTGATGCATGAACTAGGTGGTAACTGTAGGCAGGTGGGATGTGACTGGAGGAGGTGGGTCACTGCGGTGTGACTTTGGGGTGCTCACAGCTCTGCATCTGCTTCAGGGCTGTCATGACCTTAGCTCTTTACCTGTGCCATGACCTTCTGGCTTATCTAGGTCCCAGAGTTATTGAGCAGGCTAATGATGGACTGAACCTCTCAAATTGTGAGCCCACAATAAATTCTCCTTCTTTTAATTGTTCTGGCCAGGATTTTTGGTCACAGCGATATGAAGCTGACCAAAAAAATCAACATTATGAAATCTAAATATTATTCTTAATAAACATAAGTTATAATAAAAATGCCTAAAAAGGGTGTATCCCAGCATGGAGAATCAGATCAAGACACTTCCCCCTTGTTAAGGAGATTATGGTTCAGGAAATAGTCTGGCAAGAGCAGCACCAAGGGCAGCACCAAGGCTCAGCCAATCAGTTGACCTTGTAGACTTTAGCCCCATAGTGACCATGGTGAACTCAGCTTCACATCTAGACGAATGTAAACTGTCCCTACATCTCAGCCTCCTTGTGAGTTCAGTGGGGTAATAAATGCACATCCAGAGTTGGAGTTGGTGTGAGGGAGTATGAGACAACATGTGTGTGTCAAACAGAATAATGTTCCCAACCTCTGAGCTTGTGAATGTGGTACTAGATATCAGTGGACAGGACAGACCTGCTCTACAGAACATGCTTAGGGCCTCAAGAGCACAGACCAGGGTCTGAGTGCAGTAGTTTATTGTAAGAATGTCTTTTGGGAAATCACTTACCTGTTTAAAGCTTGGGGACTTCTCTCAAAATAAAGGCAAGGTTGCTGGTCTTGCTGACTACTGTGTGAAATGTGCTTCCATAGGATACAGTCACTAGACTCCTTCTCTAGATTCCTCACTCCTCAGCATCAGGGTCTCTTTGTGTGCCTTGGAGCTTTATAACACAGTTTTTGTTGCTGCTGTAGTTTTGTTTTTGTAAGAGAGTGAGAAAGAGAGAAAGAGTTTTTTTTTTAAATTTTTCATCTGTTTCTTATTTTTTTCTCCATGTAGGTGCATTTGTGGTGCTAGGGCTGGAACCTGGGTTCCTATGCATGACAGGCAAGTGCTCTTCTGCTGAGCCACCCCTCTAGTCCTATAGTAGAGTTTTGTTTAATACAAAGAGGGAAGGGCAAAGTCATATGAAACCATGAGAAAGGATGGACTCACAGTTTACAGGAAGGTGGGGCTGTGGGTATGGTTCAGATAACTAGGTTTTGAGCCAGTTCAACATAGGACAAATCTGCAGGTTTCTGTCTTAATTTGCCTTCTATTGTGAGTCAATATTGAAATAAATAATTCTTATGACTGAGTGTCCTTAAATTCCCCCCTGTCAATGCCCTATGGACCTCAAAACCCTTATGATTTATTTTATTCATTTACATGAAGGGAAGCAAGGCACAGAGAGGATCAAGCATGCGTGCAACGTCAAGCAATGTGGAAGGTGCAGGCCCAGGATTCCCTGTCAGCCTCGTCTCATTTCAAGGCTCTTGTCCTGTTCTCTCTGATGTGGTCTCCTTGGGAGGGAGAGATAGAGGGGCAGTACAGGTGCTGGTGTGTGGCTCTCTTGGTGCACCCTCCTTCTCTAGCTGGTGATGAGGTTATTAAGTAGCAGAATGGTGGTGTGGACATGTCCTCTGGTTGTATGCATTTTCATAAAGCTCTCTATGGCTTTCATGGTCATTTTCATCCTCTATGGCCAGGCTCCAGGTTGATGCAAAATCTCCCGGCCACATCTGCTGCTTGGTCCTTTGCAAAGAAGCACACTTGTGGCCCCAAAGATGGCCTTCCTACTCCCTTCTCTTTCCTAAGGCCACAGACATGTGGGAACAATAAGCCTCTAGAATGATTCTCTCTGATAAACGACTGGGACCTTTCTTCTTTTCAAACAGAAAAACATTCTGAAAAATGTCTGCATGGAACTACCTTGCATTTTTAATTCAAATGCAGCCTAACCATGGTTGATCTTTACTGTCAATCACATCTGCTGTGCCCTCACCCAGAGAGGACATGGCTCCTCTGCAGTAAACAATCCTGCATATCTTTTATAAGCAATATATCATTTCTAGCTAAAAGCATTCTCTCTTGATTAATTAATTAGTGTTTATTCTCAAAGCTCTTTATATCATCACTGAGCCCCTGCTTAGAGCATAAAGCTCCACCCACAGCAGCAAAGCCAGGATCCCAGTCTCCACAATCCTGACCAGAAAGCACACAGAGCAAGGAGCAAAGAACTTCTCTGTGCTGTTCTTCCAGAGCAAAATGGCTTTGAGCTAGGGTTCTGGGATATGCACAGTACTCCAAAATATATGCAAGATTTTATTTACTTGCTTTCTTTGTGAAAAAAGAGTCCGTAATTCATGTTCTCAACTGGACACGTCTTGAAAGTGGCAAAGACCCTTAAACTGGAAAACTCCGATTATCTCCAGCCCTCCTATTCATTTTCTATGCCATCATTATTCACAGTATGCTGCAGGCATTCTGAAAGGGCTGAACTCAACTTATTTTCTTTAATCCAAACAACAGCCACAGGTTAGGTAATGCGTATTGCGTATTTATTTTGTTTTAGGCACTGTGATAATACTTAAATACTTAATCTCTTCTAATCTCTTCAAAAACACTGAGAGTGAGTGACTATTTTACAGATGAGGAGGCTGAGGCTGAGGTGCTGCGTGTATTTTTAAGTTTATGATTTCAAGAGCTAATTAGAAATGGTCTGCTTCCAGAGCCCACTCTCTTAATCATGGTGTGACTGTGGTCATTTTCATACGTATGCTCCGTGGAGTTCTCTGCACTGTTTTCATTTCATTATCACAGCCCTCGCACATGGTGGTTAGTGATTGTATTATTTCTTGTTCATAGAGGGGAAATTGACTCAGGAAATTTGACTGAATTCCTTTATGTCATAATACTTGTACATGGCACATCCATTATTGAATCACATTGTGGTTACTTCATCATCTTGGTAGATAATATTATTTCCTTTCTGTCTTGAATTCCAACTTGGCTGTTAGAGTTGCTCTGGCTAAGGAAGCCTGAGGGCAGGTAAGAGGTGGCAGCTTGACCACCCAGTTTTGAGCTCAGTGCCATCTTTTTCTCTCTATCATCACTCTCAGAACACAGTGTCTACCCCATGGGCTGAGCCTTGGAGTGAGCAGAGTAACAGAGTGGAGTAAAATCACAGTTGACCTCTTGCAAACATGTATTGTAGACAAGAAATTGACTGTTGGTGTTTATGTGCCTGAGATTCTTAGGTTGTTTGTGTATTCACTATGACCCCTTGTGTCTTTGAGTTAGAGGAAATCAAAGTCAAGGTTATTAGCCACCTGATGAGTATCGCCCTAAGTCTAATGTGAACTTTGTCGAGCCCCTGGGACAGGATAAAACCAAGAAACCTAATATTATTTAGCTCAAATATACAAGTGGTCAGTAGGTTGATCTCAATTTCCTATCCCCTTCTCATAGTAGGTGTGCTTGGATGAACTGTTTAAATGAAAAGAAGCAGGCCTGAGCAGGTGTGTAGGTGAGGCTGAGATGAACCTCCTCACAAGCCACAAGTTTTGCAGGCAGGTCCTGGGTCTGGGCAAGGAACTCATGGTGTCTAGAAGGCTGACACAAGGCCACTCCATCACTGAACAATGCCAAGGATCCAAGGACCTGGGAGAGAATCACAGATGGTCTTTCAGAGGGACTCACCCATGAAACCAAAGTTCCATTCTACAGAGCCAGAATGGCGCCGGACTTCTCCCATGCCTTCCCATGATGGGACGATGGGAGCACAGGAGTGTATCTGCTTCACAACCAGGCTAGACTCTGAGAGATGGTGTAAGGAGGATTGTGATCCACTTGTCCCCATTGAACACACACTCACACATACACACTCTCATGCACACTCACAACATGCATTAACCCCCCACAATCATGATGAGCTCTTCTTTATTGTCACCCCATTACCTCTTTCATCACTGAATTTTGATTTTTGTGCGGTAAAGTATACAGAAAAACTTTGTTCAAAAATTATATAACACAGTGAAGCGTCAGAATTTTACACTGAGGTTGTACTGAAGTACCTGGCATATATAGTTAGTACCAGGCAACCCCTTACTTATCTTTCTTGGTACTGGTTTTCTCTACTTCTATAAAGAAAATATCTGCTCCATCACTTCTGGTCACTATCCTCCTGAAGATCTGGAAGCCACGTCCCAACCTTGTTAGCAAAGGACTTAAATAGCTTTCCCAGGTATCAGATGTACAATCGGAAAGGAAAAAGTTTACACAGCTAAGACATTCTGACTTTCTGAGGCTCTAGTTTTCCATTCTAAACCATATTTTCCAGAAGGTTACCAAGTCATCAGTGTTGGATAGTAATCAACATTCTCTAGTACTAAGATAAAACACTCGGTCTCTAATGCACTGCAGGGTCAACTCAGTGATGGAGACACTAAAAATTTAAATATAATTGATACCTAATAAACTGTAAAGAATCTGGAAAATATTTTGGAAAACTGGAAGAGCTCATTTTGTTCTCTCTCTTTCTAATGTCCTTTTCCTCATTCATTCTCTTTGTTTTATATACTTGAAAAAATCTGGTGCTTCATTTTCTGACTGCTTCCACTCCATGCTTCATTAATGCATAATTTAATTTTAAAAATCTGTTAAGCACACTGTTATGCAGGAGGCAACAGAAATCACAGTGTGAGCAAGGTGGCTAAGGTGCTCTCTGCAGGTACATTAGCTCCAAAGAGAGAGACAAAGAAGCAGGATATAAACGAGGCCAGGGGGTGCTGTGATAGGAGCATTAAAGGACTCCCAGGAACACTCAGGCCAACCAAGCACCAAGCTGGTATCAGGCCAGATCAAGAATGTTCTTCAGGGCAGTTATAAGACTGGCTAGTCACATCCAGCTGTGCAAGCTGCGAGCTCCCCCACAAGGTAGCTCCATGTAGCTGTGATGGAAACACCGTCCTGTAGGGACGTGGTGTGTGGCCTTGTCCTGTGTGCACATGATGGAGTGTCAGCTATGTACCTGTACCTGGAGAGTTCTGGGAGGAGATAGAGGATAAGTGCACATCACCCCAACTCTGGAACTTAAACTCCAGTGAGAAACACAGTTTGAAAGAAAAGATATGCCACAGGAAGGCAAATTAAGGTTTATAACTAAGATGAGCATGATGATCATTAAGACTGAAGTACTGTTAAGAAAAGAAGGGGGTAACTTGTTTTGCCAGTTTCCTTGTAGCTGTCCCAGGAAGCCTAGAGATATGGTCATCTGTGTCAAGTTGTAAGGGCACCGATAACAGTTTGTCAATGAAGGAATAGCTCGGGAAGCTGAAGTCAGCAAAGCTACCACCCCACAAGCCTGCATTCTCATCCTCCAAAGAGGACAGCCCACCCTCCATGTGAATGGGCTCTGTCTCCATAGATTCAACCAACCATGGACTCAAAACATTCAGAAAAAAATTAATCTATACTGAAAATGTACAGACTTCTTATCTTGCTATTATTCGTTAAGCTCTACAGTACAATAGCTGCATGCGTGGCTTTCACACTGTGTTCTGTATTATAAGTCATCTAAAGATGAATTAAAACACAGGGAAGTGGGCTAGAGTGGTGGCTCAGTAGTTATGGCACTTGCCTCGCTTGCACAAGGACGGGGATTTGAACCCCAGCACCACTTACACGACGAAGTGTCAGAGCAACGAAAGCCACGTGAAAAACTAAATAAAATTGATTCTCTCTCTCTCTCCCCCACACTGTCCCTCTCTTTTAAATAGTAAAATAAAATACAAATATAGAAAATAAAATAAAGGGAAGAATGTTCTTAATAAGCATAATATTCAGTTTTATGTTAGGGATTGGTGCATCTGAGGGTTCTATTATCTGAGGGTGGCCCTAGAACCAGTCCCCATGGACAAAGAGGAATCTCCATGTCAGGTGGAGCAAAGGGGTCAGCAGTCTTGCTGAAGACACATTTTTCAGCCCGCTTGCCTAGAGCAAGAAAAAGAATTTGAGCTCGGGAGAGAAAGATTTGCAGATAATAGATCTGGAACCCATTAGCCCAGGTAGGAGCTATTAAAAGTGGGCAGGGACGCACTTTGCCCTTATAAGGCTGGCTCTAGTGGCAGTAGGAAGCTGAGCTATAGGAGTCACACAGGAAAGAGGGGAACAGGCAGAGGATGCACAAGTGAGGTGAATAGTTTCTCCTCTGGCGAGAGTGAAGCCAGCAAGCACAACCGGAAGCTAATATAACAGAGAAAGAATTACTGACTTACCATAGGTAAGGAGTGCCCTGGGATTATTTGCAAAGCAGTTTTCTCCTCATACAAAGGACGCCTGGGGTTGTATTCCAGAAGCCCATGCATATTCACATAGGAAAGCAAACTGGGAGAGCCAGCCAATTTCTGAGCATGCTCAGTTTAAGGTCATGGGACACATGCTCTAAAAGGAAAGTTGGGGACAGGAGCACTTCTGGGCATGCTCAGTTCAGTTTTATCATGAGCCACATGTATCCCAGGTCAGTAAAGGAATGTTTCAGTGTGACTTGGCGACCTTGGCTGGTTCCTTTTAAGTTTCTCCTAACAGTGACAGCTGATAAAAAAGAGAGCAATTCTGAGGGTACCTCAGTAGTCTTTTAAAGAGCCTGTAGCTTTCTCCACTGTAAGAACAGGAGCTTACTTGCTCTTAAAAGTCACCTCGCTCAGTGACTAACATGTTGAGCATTCCAAGTTGGTGGTGGGATTGAACTGAGAGGTGGTAACAGGTTCTCAGGCTGTACAGAAAGCAAAAATCAAGATGCTTTCCTGACTGCATGTGAGGAATTGAGCAGAGAAGAGAAATGCATTTTATTGAAAAAGGTAACCTAAGAGCAGGAGGACTCTGATGAGTTCACATGGCTGGGTTTTTGCTGCCCTGCCAATGTCCAAAAAGAGATATTAAAGAGTGAGCAGTGTAGACAGGAGAACAGGAATGCAACTGGAGACAGCCTCAGGATTCATTATAATTTAAATGGTAATTAACACATAGCGAGCGAAGGGATTCCCTGATGTAACTCTCTAGAGAGATAAGTAAGACCTTGGAAACACCATTTCATCTGAGGCAAAATAGGCAGGACCTCAGGAAGTCTCTGAGAATAACCATCTGAAGAATCAGGTGTAAATCCAGAAGAAAACTGAATCCAATCCCACTTCCCCATGATCGACAGAAATAGATTCTATAAGGAAGTAGAAGGTGAGGTGGCTCGTCAGAATCACAGATTGCACGAGGATTTAGCAGGACAACTACATTTAATAAGAGAAGGAGTTGCCCAGGGAGAGCCTTTTGCTTACTTCTGAGTCTCGCGCTCCACATCCGCAGGAGACAATTCCGAAGGGCGGAGCCCAGCAGGGTCCACCTTGTGCGACCAGTACACCCAATGGTTTGAGCTTGAATCTGCTGCTCAGTAAGCACTTGCTACTGCACACATGGGGAACAAAGAAGAACATGTGGCAAATGCTTTTCTGGGAATCTTGATTTCCAGTGCAGAGGAAGCCTGAAGGTATGATTGTTTCAATTAATTTTAAGACAAAGTTAATTTTGAAAGTACTGGATGCACTGATAGGAGCAAGGTCTAACTAAAGAAGTTTCCACTCAGCCTGGCTTTGATGAGTAGGAAAATAAATTGAAAAAGATAAAGCATTTTCAACCCTCTGTCAGAATATGCCAAAATCCATCTCTCTAAAGCGAGTCTTAATCACAGCCCAATTTCTCCTCAAAGTACATTAAGGTTATATAAGCCCCAGGGCTCCGTTCAGCTGCGCAGGAACGAACTCCTCCTGTCTGCTCTGAGTTCTTCCTCAGTTATCATCATTGCTGAGTTTTTGAGGGAACAGATTGTGCGTAACATGTTCTTGACAGGTTCTCATCTGCCTGTAAGTTCGAGAGGGGGCTTGTGAAGCCCAGAGAACCGCAAGCGTGGGGTCACAGGCCTCGTGGGGAAAAGTGTGTCCAACCCTGTGGTGTGGCACATGTCCCTGGGAACCTCCTCTCTACTGTCTTGCTGTGTCAGGGGCATGACGTGAGATTTTGGGAGATCAAGAGGTGAGACCTGTTGACATCATTTAGCTGCGGCTAATGAATCAGATTTTTGAGGTTTTCTGGTTTTCTTACTTCATGAAAAATGTAAACCTTCATCTGTTTAACCTACTGAGATGGGGGGGAAACTGAGGCAGTCATGTAGACAGAATGACGGGGGTGTGCAAGGAGGACATTGCTGACAGTCATTTTTCTAAGAGGGCAAAAAGCATCTGCTGTTACAACCCTCATGCTAACAAAGCTATCTGGACACAGGCAGCTGCTCTGCCTGTGAAGGTGTTCCTGGGCCCAGGACAAAATACCAGATCAGACCAGAGCTCCTGAGCCCTGCTTCCAGGCATGGGGGAGGAGGGCAATGCCTAGAGAATCTTCAGAGACTAAGAAAGATGAGCAGGACCCCCTCTTTGAGTTCTCAGCTCTGAAACTCCCTTCTCCTGCAGAAGTCTTTTCTTTCTACCCTTTCTTAAATAAACTCTGTTTGTTCCACTCACCCTCATTCTTCAACTCCGAGAGGACATGTACCCAACAAAAAGCAGCATCATTACTATTGGCTTTTGATCACTTGCGGCTAAAAGCCACTCCTAACTGAGAGAGTATATTTTTCAATTTGGGTTCATATCCTCTCCTTTCCTCATTTCACACCCAATGTTTCAAGATCTTGGTCAAATATAATTTTGTTTCATGAAATATTCCCCTGAGCCTTAAATTGACATTGATCACTCTCTTCTGTGTTTTGTCTACACATGTTACTTTAAAATTCCTGTATAAGTTTTTACACAAATATTTAACTATTTATTGAATATAGAAGAATGACCTTGTTTTTCTTTCTTTTTTTTTTTTTGTGGGGACACCAGGGATTGAAGAGAGAGGAGCTTAATCTTTGAGCCAAATCTCCAGCCATTCATTTTCAGTTTTTATTTTGAGGCAGGGTCTCGCTAGAGTTGCTTAGGGTCTCACAAAATTGCTGAGGCTAC